>JABYQR010000210.1:0-81233 GCA_022592445.1 Cytidiella melzeri | reverse complement strand
CGTACCTCCACCTCCTGATCCTATCGTCATAGAAGGAGAAGAACAGTACGTCGTCGAAAAGGTGCTAGACAGCAGGCTACACGGACGTTGGAAGAAATTGCAATTCCTTGTCAAATGGGAAGGGTATTCAGACGGACACAATAGCTGGGAACCAGTAGAAAACCTCGAGAATAGTCAAGAAGCGATTGACGACTTCTACAAAGCAAACCCCGGAGCGCCCCGGGTCATCAAAGCTTCACTCTTCGCGGATCTCCGCTCGCACTTTCGGGAATTCAATACCCAGACCGACCCCGCTTTCCTTCGCACGATCTATCCATCTACATATGATCTTAGCTGGGATGAAGGCAAACACATCGGTCTGGATATCTCCAGAACATCACACTGACGGGTAACGTCGAGTCAACGACACCAGAAGGGGAGAAACTTCCTAGCATCCTTCTGACTAGACAATCGGGGCAATTCTGCTGAATCCCTGTAGACGGGTAGAAGACCTCTATCACCACAGCACAGTGATGCTTCGCGAGGACGCTCGATTTTAGGAGGGGGGTAATGTCATGGATGGCCTGACTAGCCCTTAATTTTCGCAATTTACCTCTTATTTTTATCTGTAAAACTCCGGGCTACAACCCAGTTTCAATTCTCTCTGCATAAACTCCTTTGCACGTCTATTAAGCGCCCGTATCACGTGGCTTAGACGCTCCACACGGTCACATTACTTGCTACTACGTCACACTGGCATGTGACTTAGCTTAAGTAAGACCACATGGCTACAAGCATATGGCTCAGCCCATAGCTAGGGTTTGACGTCATAGATACTGTCCACATGGGCTCCTTATTGTTCTTTCCTTATTGTTCTCTTTATGGAAGGATGTTCTCACAGGTGTGGGAATGGAATACAATAGTTGGTCTCCTTTTAGATAGATTCTCTCACGAGTAGAGTTCTTGGCAAGGTCTAGACAATAGCTATTGTTCTCCTTTAGGTAGTTCTTTTGTTCTTCGTTCACATGGCTTCTTGCAAAGCCTGCCCTCAACATGGTCTGTGCGCAGGTCCCTGAAGTCTATATAAGCAGCTACATGTACGCTCCTAGCCCCCATCTCGACCTCTTGGTCTTTACTGGGCTAGGTAAGCAAACCCCTCCTGTACTACATAGCTAGTAGTACCCAATACTAACTTGGTCTTTACTGGGCTAGCAACTTGCATAAAGTTTGATAGCTGGTGAGAGCATTGTGCTTCAAGCCTGCCACCACCTCTTCGTCGTCTTCCACACCGTGTCCCTTTTAGTTGCGTCGAGCTTCGTCTCCGTGACAGGGGGAGCCTCGTACCTACCGGCAGGCTATGGGTTCACCTGATCGAGATGACTGGCGTGCAGCTATGGAGGCCGAAATCAAAGGTCTCCAGGACACTGGAACATGGAAACTAGTCGATTTGCCCCCTGGTCGCAAGGCAATCAAGAGCAAATGGGTTTACAAACTCAAACTCGACAAGGACGGTAATGTTGATCATTATAAGGCACGTCTGGTAGCCAAGGGTTTTGAGCAAGTTCAAGGCATCGATTTCACAGACACCTTCGCTCCCGTCGCCCGTCTGGAGTCTTGGCGATACCTCGTCGCTTTGGCTGCTATTCTGGACTGGGAAATTCACCAGATTGACTTCCAACAAGCCTATCTGAACAGATCTTTGGACGAGGAGGTTTACATGGAGCAACCTGAAGGGTTTGTACTGGATGAAGGCAAAGTATGCCGCCTTCATAAGGCAATCTATGGCCTAAAGCAAGCAGGACGCCAATGGTTCCTCACGCTCAAGGCATGCCTCGAAGAACTCGGCTTCGTCTGTTACGACACAGGTGATGTCGCCATTTTCACTCGTCGACGAGGGGGAGCCCTCCAAATTATTGTTTGCTACGTCGATGATCTCACTATTATGGGGAACAGTCTCACCCTCATCAAGGAGACCAAGGACGCTCTTCGTCGCCATTTCGATCTCAAAGACTTAGGCGAGCTCAAGCACTATCACGGTATCCGTATCACTCGGGATAGGGGGAGTCGTCTCATCTACCTCGACCAAGAGGTCTACATCAATTCCGTTCTCAAACGCTTCCAGCATGAGGACTCCAATCCTGCTTCCACACCGCTTCCAACCGGTATCCAGTTGGTACACAACGAAAATCCCAAGGAACAGTGCGACCCAGCACTTATCCACACATACCGCAGCGTACTTGGCTCACTCATGTACGCCTCTCTTGGAACCCGACCTGACATCTCGTACGCTGTTGCGAGGCTCTGTCAATACCAGTCCAACCCCTCGCAGTTGCATCTCCGCGCTGCATATCATGTCCTTCGCTACCTTCGCGGTACATCCAGTCTCCGACTTTGTCTAGGCCATAATGACGAAGGCGTTGACAATCTTGTCGGTTACACCGACGCCGACTTTGCCGGCGACTTAGACGACTCGCTCTCCACATCTGGCTGGGTTTATTTCCTAGGCTATGGCGCTGTCTGCTGGTCCTCGCGCAAACAACGTTCTGTGGCGAAGTCTACCTTCGACTCAGAATACTTTGCGGCTCACGAAGCTTGCGAGCAACTCAAGTGGTTGAAGATTCTCACTGATCAAATTGAGCAACCTCTTCCTCTACCTGTCGTCCTTCATTGTGACAACAAGAGTGCTGTAGACGCTTCCAAGTCCACCCACGTGAAGCATCGCTCAAAACATACTCGCGTCACTGCGCACGCTGTTCACGAATGCGTCACCGAAGGCCTCGTCGAATTGGTTCGAATCCCTGGAGTTGACAACCCCGCTGACATCTTCACCAAGTCTTTACCGGCTGAAGCTCATGTTCGTCACTCTGAGTCCTTAGGGCTCGTCCAGTTTCACCTCGCTGAGGGGGAGTAATGGCTTTTCAGCTCCGGCTCACGGACTAGTAATTACCGGACTCTCTTTTGTTTTCTGTATATGGTCGCTCTATTGTTCTTTCATCACGCGGACACATCTGTATCACAGATATTCCTTTTTGGGTTGCCTGAGGGCTCTGTCTTATATACCTTCGCCCCCGCTCCTGACACTCCATCGTGCTCTTTCTCTTTCGCACCTGGAGTGAGTATTCTTCGTTGTCCCTCACATATGCAATATGCTCACAGCCTGTACCTGTAGTTAACTCGCTTTGCTCGTGTATCTTAGGTACAGTCATTATGCAATCGTGCTCTTTCTCTTTCGCACCTGGATTAACTCGCTTCGCTTGTGTATCTTAGGTCCTTACGACGGCAAGTGGGATTACAACTGCGCATCCATCTCTGCCTCTAGACGTGTTGAATTCATTCAACCGGCTTTAAACTCCGCTGACCCTGACCCTGCTCTTTATTCCTTCTTACTTGAAAACCCTCTTGCATTTACATTCGAACACGCTCCCACCAATAACGAGCAGTCAATGATGTGGTAGTGTACATTCCTTGCGCGTTTCGCGCGTCTTGACATCTAAGTCTTCCTGTTACGCGTACGTTATTATGTGTATAGTTCTACGTTTTGTACCGTCCCTGGCTTCGCCGACGCTTAATATCATTGATTTGAAAAAAATTAAAAAAAAGAGCGAAAGAAGACCTAGGCGCCCGGTGATCTCCGAGAGTTGCCTAGAATGGTAACGGGCACGTGCTACTGAAGACGGTGAGGTCACGTGATTCTGATTCTCAAGAATCTCAAGATTCTCAACGCGGTAAACAAGATCGCCGCTGAAACACCTATGCAAAAGGGGGGTGAAACAGACGCAGACGTCAGACAGAGATCCTGAGGCACAAAGGTTGAACGTTGACTCTGCCTCGGGGAGACTACCTGTACAGTACATACACACCCAAACATACTCCAGCACCCAGGTTTCGCCTGGGCATGTAGGCATCCACTTTCTATTATTTACGTGATGCATGATTACTTCCTGATGACAGACCACTCTAGTACATGGTATTGGTTTTTATTCTCTGCGAACATCCCAAAGAAGTCGAGACCTCCGACTTCTGTTCGTAGCTTGGCTTCCACCTTGACCCCACCATCACCTCCTTCGCCATTGCTGAAGATGTCGTGCCACATCTGCGCCCAGCTCTCGGGGCTATGGCAAGCCATCTTGTACTCACTTCCGGTAGGCTGCCAGAACCCCTTCTCAAAAGTACCTCCCTGAACTCCTATTAACATGCTCCCTGGATCCGGAGACAGTAGACCAGCTAGTGACTTTGCAATACTATGTTGCTGTTCAAAGGAGAAAAGATGGAATAATGCGCCTGTGAAGATGACAGACATTCTACCTCGGAGCGGGTTCAAGGATGTCAAACTGGCGAGGTCTGGTCGCAAATCTGCATAGACAGAGGTGGATGTTGCAAGAGGAGGTGCGGAGGTGAGAAACTCTGGGTCAAAGATGTTACCCTCCACAAACGCCACGGGGAACGATTGAGGTGTGGAACAGAAGAGCTTGTGGCCTAGGTCCCAAAGGCCTGTGTGGTCTTTCTCAGACTATGAGACATAACATGGTCGAGTGGTAAGCACCTTTTCTCAAATCACTTGCCATGACATTATGCTTGGGGTAGCCGTCTTGAATTACCTGGCGTGATTTCATACGTGAGCAAGACTCTGCCGTACGAGTCGTTGATTGCGAGCACCTTCCGAGTGTCATTTCCAACTATGGCCGTACAGGAGTCAAATGTACGTGAGTATATTCCCTTCCGAATGACCAGCATTGCACGTTGACTCACAGCAGCACCCCAGGTCGAGGAGAAGCGCGTTCTCCCGCTCTCTTCCCAGCCGCAACACTTGGTCATATGCGGGAAGCCGTGCCAATTTCAGTCGCATGAACTCGAACACGCGTATGCACGGGTAGTTATAAATCTACATAGTGTGTTAGCTGATATATATGTATAAACTGATAAGTTTTCAGGCACGCACAGAAAACGCCTCTTTCTGAACGGTCAAAATATGCTGCTTGAGCTCAGCGTCATCCTCTATGCCGGTCTCTTTCTGGTAAAACGCAAGTGCCTCCGGGTCGGGATCATAATATTGGTCATCAAGACTGCAATCCCACTCTTCATGTCGATTTTCTGGAGCTGACGGGACAGACGTTGCAGTGGTCATGCTGGGATGCGACATCGCAGTGAGTCTGGGCTGATTCCGCAGACGACGCGGTATTCATACTAGGGTCGAAACCTCGGCGCCCAGCGGCACACCGTGGAACGCATGACGGCCTGACCGTGGATTGTCTGTGATTCTCAATACAAACTCCGGAAGTACGGGTCTGCCATGGCCATTCGGCCAATCACCTTTGCATGTATGGACATTCTGCTTACAGCATGAGGATAAAGAAGCAGAAGTCTTACCCCTCGAGGTCAAAGTTGGGTCGCTGTCCGCAAGACGCATCACAGCAATCAACGTTAATCAACTCTCATGCTACCTCACTTCCTCATCACAGACCATTCGAGCACATGAAATGGGTTCTTGTTGCCCGGCCACGTCTTGAAGTAATCGTCCCCGCCAACCTCTCTTCTCAGCCGTGCTTTCACCTCCACCCCGCCGTCTCCTCCTTTTCCCTCGCTGAAGACATCGTGCCACATTTCGATCCAGCTCTCAGGGCTGTGGCAGAACATCTTGTAATTTCCCACTGTTGGTTGCCAGAAACCTTTCTCTGCAGCGCCGCCGTGAACACCTACAAGGATGCTCCCTGATTCTGGCGAAAGCAAACCCGCAAGGGACTTGGCTAGCTGGTATTGATTATCAGCATCAAAGAGGTGGAAAAACGAGCCCATGAAAGACGCTGATACGCGTCCATGGAGAGGGTTCAGGGAGGTAAGACTGTGAAGCTCAGGCAGGGGAGCAGATGGGGGTGCAGATGATGTGGGGAGAGGAGGGACTGTTGTGAGAAACTCCGGGTCGAAGATATCACCTTCGAGAAAGTGAACGGGATATGTTTCTGGTGTGGAACGGAACAATCTGTGGCCGAGTTCCCATAGTCCTGTTCGTATGGCGGCCATCAGCATTCGTCCACGCGGAGCGATTCAGTAGTATTACCTTTGCGAAGGTCAACTGCGATGACACTCTGAACAGGATAGCCATCTTGAACTAGCTGTGCGCAAGTGGCTTTATAATCACGGATTTCTGTCGTAAAAGGCGAAGCGATTCACCTTGCGTGAGTCGTTTCCGACTAAACATTACTCGTCAAGCTGAATAAGGGTCCTCAATGCGAAATTTTGTACTTACAGCAGCATCCAAGATCGATGAAAATGGGGTTTTTCCTCTCCATTCCGAGTTTCAGGACGTGCTCGTACGCAGGTTGGCGAACAAACTTCATCCAGGTAAAGCCGAAATTACGAATGCAGGGATACGTGAATATCTTTGCGATTGAATGGAGGTAAGGAACCGCTTCGCACGTCCAGAGTTACGAAAACCCAACTACGCACAGAAAATGCATCCCTCTGGACTTGCAAGATATGCTGCTTAAGTTCTGCTTCATCCTCTACACCAGTCTCCTTTTTGTAGAACGCAAGGGCGACATCGTCTGGGCGGTAGAACTCATCGTCCAGAACGACTTTCCATGCATCGGGATCTTGTTCACGCGACATTTGATCGAGAGGATATGAAGGGGCCCGGCTTTGAGGGAGAGAGTGGGTCAGCCAGGTGAGACTTGTTGGACTGCTTTATTCAGAGGAAGAGCAAGTATAAGATGATCAAAGCTCGGACCGCACAAGTTCGAGCGCTCGGTGGGTACCCTGCATGATTGTAATGTTGCCAGACTTGCACCGAATCCACTGAGATGTCGGCTTGACATTTCGTCCAGGTACATTAGATCAGTAATACATCCGTAGCCTCTTGTTTCACGGTGTTATCAAGCTCAGGGGTGGGCAAGTTGTGTTGATACTGCCATACGGAGATGCCGGTCGTCGACGGGGACTTGAACTGGTGCCAATAAAGCTGCGAAAGTGAGCCTTCCTCCTTCACAGCGCTTCGGAAACCCACTCGGCACCAAGTTTTCTGCAGACAGGCTCTCGTCCATGTCATGACTTTCAGCATTTGAGAGACGTTTTAAACTGTTCGTAACAGTGGCGGATTGACGTATCATTGTCAAGAGCGACCGTCACATTGTCAGAGTCATCGCTGACCGTCAAATCATTCCCGGCAAACGCGACAAAAAAGATGAATATAACCCACGGGGAGGAATACGTGACCTGTCGCAGAACCAAGGAAGGTTGTACGGACTGAAGATGAGTCTGCCGTTTGTGTGCAATATATGATTGAAGGCTCAAGGAACGCATTATCAATCTGAATTGCATCAATCTGTTCCACTTCCCTGCACAAGACGCCCATTTCGACGCCAAACAGCGCTCGCAGGTCCTCGCGAAATTGACCGTCGTGCACCGTGTTATAATAATGCCAACGGTGCAGGAAGGTATGCTTCACCTTTCAGTCGTCTTATGCTGGCTCTCAAGTCATGTTGCTAGTTAATGTCAACGTTGCAACGAGCATGCCACCCGCATTTGCCGGAGCATGCATGTGCGCTGAGACGTGAAACTGTTGGGACGCATCAGCGAATATGTATGTCCCCTTCGCTAGCTCCATTCGATGTTGCGGCTTGGCACACAACTGTGATCCCGGCTGTCAACGCCTCAACCCGGCATGCTCATGCCACCCTAAAGGCGACCGTTATGACACTCGGAGGGTCACAGATGTCGACCGGCTCTGATGCGCCAGGCCTTGGTTGTGCCTTGCTGATGCTCATATGGAATCGGCTAAGTTGAGTGATTTACCCCGACTAGCGAAAGTACTAAAAGGTGGGTTTCGCAGCAAGTAGCCCAGTCTTCCACTGCCTCGTTGTCTGCGGTCGCAGCACTCTTCACTATGGCCTTGTGGAACGTTCTCAAATCGGTCGTTCTCCTCTCCATCTATTCCTCTGCGACCTACGCTGCGATCTTGCAGAGTCCGTCACAGCTCTCTTCCAAGAAGAACTATGATTATATTATTGTCGGAGGTACGCCATGTGTTCCAATTGTGAGCCAAAATGACAGCTAATAAGGAGTCTCACAGGTGGCGCGGCTGGGAGTGCGCTAGCACACCGTCTGTCTGAGACCTCCAGTGTTAATGTTCTTTTAATTGAGGCTGGTTCGAGGTGAAGCACGTTCTTCTCCGATGTTTATCGTTACTGACTTGTTTCATCAGTGACTACAAGAACCTCAACATCGAAGTACCCCAGTTTGTTGGCAGACTGGGTGGGAGCCAATTCGTATGTCCACGCTCTGGGAGGGTACTACATGTATGCTGACGCCATTCCAGGACTGGAACTTCACTACCGTTGCTCAACCGGGGCTTAACGGGCGTTCGATCGCCTATGAACGTGGCTTCGTCTTGGGTGGATCAACCTCAGTCAGTGAGTAGCTTCGTTGAAACAGTCAGATTGTTTTCTACGCTAAAAGATCCCAGACTTCATGGCGTACTGCCGTGGCTCAAAGGATGATTGGGATCGATTTGCAAGAGTTACCGGCGATCAAGGTTGGTCCTACAACTCAATCTTGCCGTATGCCAAGAAGGTATATCAACCTGTATTCACTCTTCTGTATCATATTGCTCACCGTGAACTTAGATGGAAAACTTTGTCGAGCCTATCGACGGACGTGATATCACTAACGAAGTGATTCTGAGCTCCCACGGCAACTCAGGTACGTTGCTTTTTGGCCACTTCACAGCTTCAATAATTCTCATTTTCACTCTAGGTCCCATTGAGACGAGCGTATCTGGGTATCCCATCTCTATCGACAGTCGTGTACTCAACACAACCACTCAACTTTCTGCTGAGTTCCCTTTTAATCACGACTACAATAGTGTATCGGGCAACACCCTCGGCATAAGTACGTATCTATGTCGTATAGCTGTGCTTTTGGTCTTATGTTTCTTGCAGGTTGGGCTCAGTACACTGTAAGTCTAGCGCAAGCTGTTAGCCTCTCTTTCGCTTATACACGATCAGATCGCCAACGGTGAACGTCAAAGTGCAGCTCTCGGCTACCTCGACCCTATCCTCAACCGTTCCAATCTCGATATAGTGGTCAACACGCAGGTCACTAAGTTGGTCCAGACTGGAACCTCTGGCGGCTTGCCTGTCTTCCGAGGCGTGCAGTTCTCTCAGCCTGGGTCCAGTGAGTATTGCTTTGTATGGCCTTTGCGCGGTGATACTGACTCAGAATGTTAGGCAAGATCTACAGCTTGACCGCGTCTCACGAGGTCATCGTTTCGGCTGGTGCTGTAAAGACACCTCAATTGCGTCAGTGATTCTCGCTTGACTCAGTGAAACTTGTGCTGAAATGTTTGCTAGTCATGCTTTCTGGTATTGGCGACAGTGCCGAGCTATCAAAGGTCGGTATCAAGACAATCGTTAACTCGCCTGACGTAGGAAAGAACCTCCAAGTAAGTTTTGCGGACTCCATTGCTGTTCATAGTCTCAAGCTTTGTCCTACCCAGGACCATCCGCTCGTTACATCCTCTTTCACTGTCAACTCGACAAACACGCTTGACAATTTGAACTTTGATCCTACTTTCGCAGCACAACAGCTGCAGTTGTGGGAAAATGGTCACACTGGCGAGTTGGGCCTTCCCGCAGCTAATCAGCTTGGCTGGTTAAGATTGCCATCCAATTCGACCATTTTTAAGACGGTTCCTGATCCCAGTGCTGGACCTACCTCCGCGCACCACGAATTCATCTTCACGGTAGGAGTCTCCAAGTTGTTGCTAATTGCGCAGATCGGCTGACATACGTCATATTTCCATTATCCAGGATTCTTACCTCGGCTTTGGCGGAGCGTGGCCGTCAGGCGGAAATTTCCTCACCATCTTCACCGTCGTGGTCTCACCCGAATCTCGTTAGTCTCCCACACTGTTCGCATAAACAATGTTTCACTCAAGTTACTCTGTAGGTGGCTCCATCACGCTCGCCTCTTCCAATCCTTTCGACGCGCCTGTCATCGACGCCGGGCTGCTCAACTCAGATTTCGACATCTACACAATGCGCGAGTCAATCAAGTCGATGCGCCGCTTCACGAACGCACCGGCCTGGAAGGACTGGATTATCGCCGAGTACGGTGACTTTGCGAATGCACAGACGGACGATCAAATTGAAGCATACGCGAGGGCTAGTGCTGAAACCATCAACCACGTCAGCGGTACAGCTGCTATGGGGAAGACTGGTAGCAAAGGTGCCGGAAGTGGTGTTCTCAACTCTGACCTGACGGTCAAGGGTACTGTTGGCCTTCGCGTCGTCGATGCCTCTGCTTTCGTGAGCTCTATTCTGACTCGTGTGTCAAATCATCGAACATACTGACGCCGACTCTTTCAGCCATTTATCCCTGCCGCACACACTCAAGCTCCAGTTTACATCTTGGCTGAGAGGGCCGCTGATTTGATCAAGTCCATCAACCGAGTCTACTAATATCTTGCTGCTATTTGAAACGCATTAGCGTTCCACTGTCGATCTTTGCTATATTCGCTCGTTTAGGTATCGCGTTCCGGTGTTCAACTCTTATTTTCTGGGTGTAATGGTGATCTAATAGGGCTTCGAGTCGAGTAGTGCATGAACCTCGTCGTGTAGACATGTAGGCCCCGAACAAATCTTGTATGGTCTATGTAATAATCTGCGATTTCCAGGGATTTTGGAATATGTCAGAGCGTTGTTCCTCAAAGCATTGCTCGCTTTGGCATATAGACACGTCCAATGAGACTACGAAGACATTGTCGCGCTTGTCCTATGCGAACACAACAATGGACCTATGGTTACAGGAGTCCGTTCAAGCATCGTAATTTTGCGAACTGAAAGAAATACTACTCAGACAAGGAGGAATACCCTGAACAACGTGCGACAGTCGGAATGCGAGTGCATTATTGTTTACCAACGGCATACCGAATGTAATTCTCCACCACCGCTTCATTACCAGTGTAGTCAAAGTCGACTAGTTGTGCCACCTCTGGGGAGACGCCCCGCAGGTTGTCGGTTACAAGCCTGGGCAACGGCTTTCGACGGACGAACTCTTCGATGTAATCAAGCAATGTGGTGTCAATCACATTTTGGTGGCTTCCCTCCTTGGCCTCTTGTAGGCTACGGACAGAATGGAACCATTCGGTGGTGGAGACTTCGCGCAAAGAAGGGTATAGCGTGAGCAGCGAGGACATGATTGACGTCCAGTAAATGGGTCTGATGTTCTCAAAGCCGTAAAAGGTCAGAGGAGCACTAGAGGAGGCGCTGGATTGGGTGAGGGCATAAAGGGCCTTCGAGGCATGCTCTACCGGAAACCAGTGAAGAGGCTAGAAATTCGATGGATTGTGATATCAGTTTGAAGAAAGATGTTTGTGCAGGGAATCAGAGCTCACTTTGCTGAAAAGGTCATTCGGCATTTTTCCTGAGCGCACGGACGCCCGCAAAATACTTGGAATGTACTCGTGCCTATTCCATGCACCTGTTATCAAAGACCCGGCTATCTGACCACTTCGAACGATCGAGGCTCGCAAAGCGGTGGCGGAGGTGGCTTTCTCCAGAATCTTTTCTGCGGCAAATTTCGATTGTGCATAACCATGTGGAAAGGCATTGGCAACCGAGCTCAAAGCGAGCTCTGGAATGACCGTGTTGCTTGACGAGGACGCGAGTCGGCCAGCTACGGATATGGATGAGATGAACGTAAAATGGGGAGGGACGGGACGAGGGGAGGTGAGTGCAAGGTCGATGAGCACACGAAGGCCATCGAGCTGGGGGCGGAAAGACTGGAATTGATACGTAAAAGTAACTGGCCAAGCATTGTGAACAATGTGCGTGGCTTGCGCTGCCATCTATGTACAATGAAAAACGTCATTAGCACCACGTTCTTAAGAAGGCGAGGAAAATCTTTTACCTCTGCGTACACCTCAGCACTTATACCAATCTTCTCCTTGGTGACGTCCGTCTCGACTAGTACAGCTCGTCCACTCGTGATGGCAGCCTCTAACCCCGCAAAATCCAAACCTTTCTCTACAAAAGATTTTCTATGCCTCTGCATCATCGTCGCCTTGTTGCTCGTCCTGTTCAGCATGTAGACCTTCTTCACTGTATCTATTGGCTGCTGAAGAAGGACGGAGAGAAACGCGCTACCAAGAGATCCCGTTGTGCCTGTCACAACGTAAACATCCCCTCCCTGGTTGCTGAAAGACGTTAGCGGACGATCTGGGAAAGAAGCTGTCAACCTGGACACGGTTTCGTCGACCATGTTCGCGATTGAGGCCTCATCGAGCCATGGTTGCACAGAGCTAGTGTTCATGTCGACCTGGCGAGACCTGTCGATGAGAGACCAGAGGTAGCGGGCCAGAGAGGCAGTAGATGGGTGTGTGTAGATGACATTCCGCGGTACCTCTTCGGACACTTCGGAGTCTTTCAACGCAGATATAACAGCAAACCGCAGCCTCACAGCCAGGAGCGAATCTAAGCCAGAGTTGAAGAAGTCATCTTCATCGCCGACGTCCCGTCCAAGAGTTTCAGACACCAAAGTTCTGACCAGTTCAGTAACGGCAACGATCCCTGTGAACGCAGGGGACGTCGAATGGGAGATGTCGATGCTCGAAGGTTCGCCCTCTTCGACTGTCCTATATGCTTGATTAATTTCTTCGAGGTAAAGATCGAGAGTAGCTTTGTTCTTGATCGTACTCTTATCGGAGAACTGGAATGGTTTGGAGGGATCTTCGACAAGAACGAGGGGTCGTAGCAGACGCGAGTGGCGGGGAACAGTGTTGTTGACTACCGTCTCAATGAAAGACCATACTTGCTCCAAGTATGCTGCTTTTGCTTGTTCGTCGCCCACAGAAAATCTATGTTCCGCCGAAGGCCTCAGGAGAGCACCGCAGAGGAATCGCCCCGACCCAAAAATCACAGCTTGAGAGATGAATGGCGAAGCGCAAAGAGAGGTTTCTGGACATTGGTGTGAACTTTTGCAGATACAGTATGGCGCGGTGATCTGAACGCACCTAACTGCTTCCCGTTCGCCTTCTCGCCGTTACTAAGGACGATCTGACACCTGCAGTGAGATTACAGTGGTGGAAGGGCTGAAAGTGTGACCCACTATGTCATCGAATCGCCCGGCAATTCTCCACAGATCAGACCTGTTCGGATCAGGATGCTTCATCCAGATGTCCGGCACGAGGAAGCCTCGAGGGTTTTCGTGGTTAATTACGGGCGGGGCCAAGCTTTTAGGCTTGAGACGGCGTCAGATACCATGGAGCAGCAAGCTTGATGCTGTGAAATATACTTACCGACATGACCAGACGGTACCCTTGATCAGGGTGCTCCTCGTCTAACGGCGTGAAGTGAAACTCAAAACTGGTCGATAGTTTGATGTACTGCCAATCTGAAGGATTTCGGGTTGGGTCAAATTCTTGAGATGCGAATACGCCTGCTTCCGTACTAAACGTGAGGACATGAGTGATTGTGCAGGGGTGGATGAGCACAAAAGTGCGTGACTGACATTCCACCCCAGGTAACTAGATGGATGCCGCCATGTGCAAGCTTGTCGCCAACATCGCGTCGCAGTGGAGCGCCACCTTGGAGGACGGTATTTGGTATCCGAAGGTATTCCTGTGACAGCCAAGAAGCAGGTAAGGCTCGAGATGACTCAGCCGCGAGGTTGTGATTGCTTACCAGTGCTTGGGATAGTTCCATTGTATCGACAATGTCCTCGAGAAGATTCGGAACAAGAAGAACAGTGGGTTCCTTGTTTCTGAGAATCCGGAGATGTCGTAGCACAGAGTCGGAAGACACAACTTGGTAGGGCTCGACCAATGTGATTATGCCTCCATAGCCAGCGATGACGGGTAAACACTGGAGAAAATATATTTCAGAACTATAACATCAACTTGATGACAAAACCAATACTCTACCATGCTGAAACCTCCGCCCTAGACAAATGACTTTAGGTAACGAGGATGTACAACTGGTCAAAGGACGTACATGGTATATCGGAAGAGGTGTGTACACAAGCCTCCCTTTTTCATGTGGATATTCTTCCCCAGCCTGCTTCGTCTTGTTGTTCACGAATTGATGTGACCATGCAATTGCCTTGGGATGGCCTAAGTCAACGTTAGTCAGCGCAATTTCACATTTGGTCAATGATACTGCACCTGTAGAGCCTGATGTGTGCATATACATGCAGGTGTTCTGTGATTCTTTGCGTAATGCGTCCGCACTTTCTCCTCGTTTGAACGAGTCAACGTAGCGGAGAAGAGCAGCGATTTTTTCAGGATGGTCTTCATGGAGGTTCGCGAGGTCGAAAGCCGGAAGGACAGTAAGCTTGAGGGTTTCCGTGGGCAAGTCCTTGTACCGAGCTTCGAGAGTATTGTCGAGCAATAGATACGTTGCATTTGTGGACGTGAGTAGATGCAACACCGCCTCGGATGAATTTTGCGGTGAAATGAGGATTGGCTGCAGTCGTGGTTCAGCCACGGCAATGGCCAATAATGACTAAAGATTCACTGACCGTCCACCTTAACATGAGTATCGCGAGCCATGTCACAAGGTACTGGTAGCCATTGTTTCCTAGGAGGCCAACTGTGAATGGCGCGTCGCCGAGGGCTCGTGCTGAGAGGCCGGTCGACCTAACCAGCTCTGTGGCTCGAGAATGGACTGCAGTGAGAATATGACGCCATTTTATGAGAGTCAACTCCGGTTCATCTTGAGAGCCTTTCTCGTGCAAAACCAATACTGCTTCGTTGTCCAAATTTTCCGCGGCAACACTGAGGATATATTCATAAGCTGGCAGAGTGCCCGCTGTCGATGATTGGACAGCCTCAGAGCAGTCCGTATTACTGAGGGAAACATTGGAGGCTCCCCATGGTTGTGAGAGTGACTTTGCGATGAGTTCGAGCCATTGACGTTGCCTACGAACAGCTTCATTCTGGACCTGAGACTGTGAATATTGAAAGGGAGAATACCTGATGGCCACAGAGTACACAGCACCCATGAGTAGAAACTAGCCAGCGGCGGGAAAGAGAACGGGGTATAGTGAGAATACATCCTGAGGCCTGAGGTGTTTGTCATTTTGAACGCAAGGAGTGTAGTATGAGAACCGCCGATTGCTGAGATTTAGCATGCACGCACTTGTAGAACGGCGGAGCGCTCGTGGTATATCAGTGGGGATAGAATAACTCTGATCCGAAAGAGCGGCACACGCCTGAATAGAAGCGCGCTGACTGTCGGAGTTGTCGGAATAAAACCCATGGCCGTGTACTACCTACAGCCTGAGCATCAGATGAGCGATAGAAAAGATGTGGATACCTGGGTTCAGTCAAGAGATCTATGTCGTGGGTATGGACTTGCTTCTCAGAGGTAGGTTTACACGCGCAACCCGCGCAAGCATCAAGTTTCAGAGGACAGCGTGCGACTCGGACGCAGCTGAACGATATAACAATCTGCTTTCATCCCCTTTCTTAGTTGGCTGAGATGGAGGGATATAGTCGATACTGTGACCGATGCAATCCAGCAGGATTTGGTGGCGCAGATGATGAAAGATCACTACGCCTACGCTGGTCACTTTGCTGGTATGTGGACGTGAGCCTGTGCCTCACAGAACGTTCTCTGGTCCGTGAAGCACGCATCGCCGGTGGGATACCTTCTGATCACTCAGGTATGAGAAGTTGCATGCACACTGCCATGGATAAACTCTACGCTGCGTGGTCTTTTCCCAGGTACATTCATGTCTGTTCGATACCGACGATCGTTGGTGGTAATCTGACCGAATAAACTATGGCCAGTCACAAGGTTTCAGAAAATATATGAACCATTGTAAACGGTTTATTAGAATTGGGCGCAGCAAACCGCAATACCTTTTCAACCAGGTTCGTGGCTCTCGAGGGGTCCGCAGGTAAGGAATGCAAATGCGTCGTGCAATAAACTACGGAAGGCAGGAGACGAAGAGCACAAATACTGCCCCACGAGTACTGCCTGAGTGTCCAGCTATTAGTCCACAAGTAACATACAGGTTCGAATCAATAAAGCCATTGTACGTTGTCACCATCAAGTTCCCCAATTATCATCACAACTCCCACCACGCTTGATCATGCGGATACGAACACTCGGTCGTGCTATACTGTCTTGACGCCCTTGATGATGTCCGCAGCTCTTTCCGCCAGGATGTAAGTCGGAACCTGGGTGTGCGCGGCAGGAATGAAAGGCTACAAATTCCACAACAATCAGCATCGAGCTTGATCAAGCACCCTTCGAAACACTTACGAAAGCAGACGCGTCTACCACCCTCAGTCCAATCGTACCCTTTACCGTGAGATCCGAGTTGAGAACACCGCTGCCGGCACCTTTACTGCCCGTTTTTCCCATCGCAGCCGTACCGCAGACGTGGTTGATCGTCTGCGCGTTATTCCTCGAGTACTCGTCAATCTCGGGGTCCGTCTGTGCCTGCTTGAAGTCACCAAACTCGTCGATGAGCCAGCCGTTCCATGCGGGAGCGGCCATGAAACGACGGAGAGATTTGATGGCCTCGCGCATGACGACAATGTCGAATTCGGTCGTGAGATACCCGGGGTTGATGACAGGTGCATCGAATGGGTTTGTAGAGTTGAGTGAGATTGAGCCACCTGTGGTTTACAATCAACGTTGTTGGCTTGATGAGAGCAGTCCACGAGGTGACTCACGAGAGCTGGGAGACACTACGACGGTGAAACCAGTAAAGAAATTACCAGCTGGAAATGCTCCGCTGAACCCGATAAACGCATCCTGATGAAGGATCAGTGATCTGACAGTATGTGTGTTTGATCACTCACATCCAAAATGAGCTCGAAATGGGCCGACGACGGACCCGCACTGGGGTCAGTGGTATTTTTGAAGATTGTAGAGTTCGCCGGTAGCCTGAGCCACCCATTCTGGTTTCCCGTGGGCAGGCCTAATTCGCCAGTGTGATTCTTCTGCCAAAGCGCCAGTTCCTCCGCCGCGAAAGTGGGATCGTTCAAGTTGTCGAGCGTGTTTGTAGAGTTGACAGTCCATGATGACGTGATCAAAGGTTGATCCTGTGAGCGGACTGATGAGTTCATTCTTTGCGAACACCGCGCCTGACAGTATACACACCTGAAGGTTTGCGCCAACGTCTGGCAGGTCAACGATGGTTTTGATACCGAACTTGGACAGTTCTGTTGGGTTACCAATCCCCGACAGCATGACTGGTGATGATCCAATTAGTGACGACAATTTCCGAGTCTCGCTCGATGGTACCCACGCAATTGGGGTGTCTTTGCCGCTCCCGTAGACACGATAACCTCGCGGCTGGCATTGAAGACATGGAACTTGCCTATTCGAGCAGGGCATCAGCCGACTTACAGTGTGAGTGCAGGACAGGGTGTTACCTGAGCCAGGCTGAGAAATTTGCACCCCTCGGAAGACCGGCAGGCCGCCGCTGGTACCAGTCTGGAGCAGCTTGGTGACATGCGTGTTTACGACAATGTCAAGATTGTGACTTGTCAGGATCGAGTCGAGATAGGAAAGCGCCGCACTCTGACGTTCCCCGTCGGCGATCTGTGCTGCATGGTATCATCGAAACAAACCGTTGCGGTAAGGTAAACATACAGTGAATTGTGCCCATCCTGAGAGCCCATTAGATGATCAGTTATATCGTCTCGGACGCAACGCAACGAGCATACCTATGCCGAGCGTGAATCCAGAGTTCTGATCGAGGTTGAATGGAAACTCTGCAGACAGTTCTTTTGATGCATTGAGGACGCGGCCATCTGTGGACACCATAGTGCCAGCCACGCTAGAGTGGACTGGTCCTAGATGGGAGAGTCAGGTTTTCTGCGAGAATGAGCACGAGCCGTGAGTCTCACCGCTGCGGCCATGAACGCTCAAGTCGACTTCGTCGCTGATGTCACGTCCGTCGATGGGCTCGACAAAATGTTCCATCTAACAATATTTGATTGTCAGCTGGGTTAAAAAAAACCCCACATTGAACACGTAGCAAACCTTCTTTGCGTATGGTAAGATATTATCCCAAGACCAGCCTTGATCGTCTGTGACTTTTGCCCAACGGTCCCAATCATCCTTTGAACCACGCGTGAACGCCATAAAGTCTATCATAGAAGCACGTCAGGTGAGCTTGAGCGGACTTGGAAATGGATAGCGTGACATGAATTGTTACTTACTCACGCAAGTAGACCCGCCTAGAACGTGACCACGTTCAAAGAGAATCGAACGTCCATTCAGACCCGGTTGGTCAGTAGTCGTAAAGTTCCAATCCTGGCACGAACAGTCAGTTCGTGAGCACGAGATTGCAGCAAAAGCATCTTACAAACTGACTACCAATGAGCCTTCCAGCGAATTGCGGGATTTCGATATTCTGGTTTTTGTAATCACTAGGGTTTCAGTTGAATCAGTTTGCATGGGTCTTTCGCGAATCCCCCGTGAGCACGGAAACAATCACCTAGAGCCAGCCTCTACGAGAAGAACCGATACGTTTGGATCCTCGGTGAGCCGGCGCGCGAGGACACTTCCCGCAGCACCACCTTGCACACATGCGTATCAGCCTCACGCTGTTCTCCGCGATCCAAAACCTTGTAGACTTACCGCCAGCAATGATATAATCATAGATCTTGTTGGATGAGAGCTTCGACGGGTCTTGGAAGAGTGTAGCGTGGGTGACGGATGCGGTGCACACCGCGAGGATAGCGACTCTCTTCCAGGACTTTCCAAACACCATCGTTCAAACTCGGGGGCAGGACTTTGGGGGTGATTTGCAAGGAGTCAAGCATTGGCACTTAAGTACGGGCGCAGGGGTTGAGGCACCCAGTGTCGGCTCTACTAGCATCGGCGCCTGGATGGGTGGAAGACTGTCAGTGTACGCAGCAGGAGTATGTTTCATGTTGGCATAACAATTTTTAGCGTGAGAGCTGCTGGCGTTGGGTTGTGCCACATTGGAGAGTAACAGACAGATGGGATAAATGAGTGCCTTGCGAAATCTTCAGCATCGTGACAGTGTTATTTCAGTGGGCTACTGTTGTGCCGAGCTACCCATGGCCAGTCGTCAGCTGGCCATGGCAGTTCAGAGATGCGCTACGAAGCCAGCGAGGACTGTACTCCCGGATGACTGAAGGTGCAATGGGATTAGCTGAGTTCGCATTTGTTTTCAAGGAGATACTGACTGTGTGCATGTTACGCACATAGTGTCGGAGTGAACGCACGGATCATAGCGGGGTTGAATAAGCCATGTAAATAGGCGCACGGCTTGCACGGCAGAAGAGCGACCAAAGATGGCGGACCTGAATTGATATCACTCCGTTTGTTCCGAATACATGCCGACCGCGAAATCTCTACCACTGGCAGTGAGGTTGCCTGGAAGTGCGTTAGCTACGTGCATCTGACGGTTGACAGCGATCTGAGAGTAATATCATGATGAACGAAAGAAAGACTCCCGTCTCCATTGCCTCGGGGGTGACTAAGTCCTCACAGTAAGTACTGCGAAAATCGGTCACCAGTAGTACGTACTAGCGTACATATATCGCGCAACGTAACAAGATACATTGGCAGACGTCATACTACTGTACAACACTAACTATATTCACTCTACAGTACTTACTGGTAGCTGAGAGTAGTAGCCATACCGCCAACTCTGCTGTTTTGCAAAAGGTGCCCTTGCCAGTGTGAACGCTACCAACGGGTTGCCTACTGTAACTGAGACCCGGACGCGTCTGGCGAAATGACGTGGGATTGACAAAGTGCGCAACGCATCTAGGCAAAGAAGGAAGTCGTACTATCAACTCGATAATATATCATCCCAAGTGTTCGCACGGACGCAGATGAGGAGGCTCCCCACACAGTTGACCGTTGCAACGGTAGCTAGGCATGGTATGTATGTTCAAACGTCCACCACATAATATACAAACCATGAAAAAAACGCAAGTAGCTACACTACTACTAGTAGGCTGATACTGGGACATAAATATACACACAGGACGTGCACATAACTTACAATAAAACCACCGCGACGGCGACGTCGTCAGTGAACCAAAGCTAGAGGGTTTCCAGTACTAGAACCCAGATGCCGGTGTGGGAGTATTCCGCGAGTCCATCTTCGCATTCACGATGCGTGTCATCGGGAGGACGTCTGGATCATGGTGATTGTACCCGTCGCCTTTGAACACCTATCGGGGAAGCGAATTAGCTTTCTCATCTCAAAGGTGCCAAAGGGGTTTTTTTTTGGATGACAGTGATGACAAGACGGAAAGGACTCACGTCCGTAGGCTTCAAATCCGCACTGTACGAATCTGCGTCAACCTCCCGTTCGGTCGAGATGTGCACCACGGTCGAGTCTCCCATCGTCGTGGTCCCACTGGCGATACCGCTGCCAGCGCTCGTCGTGAAGCTCCTGAACACGTTGTGGTTTTGTTTGCCGTTGCTGGCTTTGCTCAAGGGATTGTTACTGCCGATCTGGAACGTCGAAGAGAGTTGGGAGGAGGTCACACCGGCGTACTCGGGGTCGGTCTGCCGTTCGCCTGAGCGGCGGGAGTTGAGCGAGGTCATGAGGGCGTTGTAGTAGATCTTGGCGAGCATCGCGGCACTGTCGGTGTGTTGTCAATCATGATAGGAGAGCTGGCGTGAGAATGAGTTTTACGCACAAGAAGAGATGGAGGTTGGTGGTTGGGATCACTTGGAACATGATCAGTTCCATGAGCGCACAGGTGGCGGTCACTACGCCTGTTTCAACTGTGAGCCTAATCAGGCGATTGATGATGCGCTGTGTGTGCGCAAATTTGCTGCGGCGGACCGACAGTAGCTATGATGGATAGTTAGACAATGAGAGGAGAATGCAGGGAGCGACGCACGAGGAACAACATGACTACGGCGATGATGACGTCTGCGGCAAATGCGCCTCCGAGCCAAACGATGGTTCGGCGGTACATGATATGCAGGTCGGTCACGTCTCCAAGGCTCGGAATCTACCAAGCGGGTTCTGTCAATCGTTATGCTTGGAAATACAGACACAGAGGTACGTACCCCTACTGTGATGGAGAGCGCAGCTGCACATTGCATGAGCGCCACCGCGACGATGAACGCAGGGAGGACGTTCCATTGACTGAGCTTGTAGATCCTCCAGGCGTAGAAAATCTGAACCCATGCGGCGACTTTTCATGCAAATCAGTCAGTGTGCAAACTCGGGTCCGTGCGGCAGACATCTCACCGATGCCCGTAACAGCCGGAACAGCTCCAAAAGTCCAGTTGAGCTGAATGAGGGCTACAGGACGCCCCCAGCCGGAGAGCATTGTGTACCAGCCTTGTGCAGCGACGACGATGGCCTGGAAGACGTCGAGGAGGAAGACGATGTAGACGCTGAGTTTTATGGCGAGGTGGTCGCGATTGTTTGCCATCGAGTACCGGTCTGCGTTGGTGAATTTAGTTTCGGGTAGGGCACTGAGTGTTGTCACTTACAGAGCTGCATGATGGAGATGCCGAAGAGGAGAAAGGCCATCAGTGAACCTGCAAACTAGAGCGAATATTCGTTGTCAATATTTCTGAGTGACAAGAAGAAAGGTACAGACCATGGGTCCCAGTCTAAAGACAAGCAGTTAAACATGAGCGCCGGTTGCACTTGAACATGGACGAGCTGGAAGGCCAAACTCACAGCAGTAACGTCGCCTCCGAGACCGGTGCGTCTTGTGGTGCTGTGCTGTCCATGTTGCTCTTTCAACGTCTACCCACTGGAAGAGGTGATTTGCAAGATGTAAGGCAAGGAGAGGAGGAGGGAGGGTGCACAGGAGGGCCGGAGCGTCGAGAGCATGTGCACCAGAGGCCACGAGGATCTTATGTGAAAATCCATCTGGGTGATGATTGGTACTCGTAGCCGCTCGGAATACATTGCAATGTAGTTTCATAGATCTCTGGAGCAACCAGACTGCAGAGATTAGTTTTGTTGGTATCACAGGTCTGGAACGAGTTACTTGATGGATATCCAGAGCAGAAGCTGCGACGCGTACAGCGTTATTGGCCATGGCCGCCATGTCCGCCAGATATTGTGTGCGCGTGTTGAGCGGCGAAAGGATTGAATGGAACGAGATATGACTATCAGCGCCTGATTGTGGACTGTGTTCAGTCAAGACTAGCGCCAGGCTGTGAGTGTTTGAGCGATGCACTGGCAATGGGCGAGTCCCGCGTGAGAGCGCCACAATGTTCCCTTCGTGGCGTTCACTCCGCGCGGTTCGGTTTGGCTCGCTTCCGACGAGTCGGGCGCGGCTCTCCGTCTGCAACATACACTGCACCGTCAACAGCCACAGTACTATCACGTAGAAACACGCAAGTCTGATGATTGGGCTTCTCGAGATGGCGGATCCATGTGCCAATCGTGGGTACGTTGCCGTCACCTTCTCTCATGCACTCGTGTTAACCTTACAACAGTTGCTTGTAGCTTCATAGCGAATTGTGTTGCAAAACAGAGAGTCAAAAGACTCGCCAGCTACGGGGCTGATCAGCGTGTGAGATATTGCCATCTCTGACACTCGCAGCTCTGCTTCTGACTGATATGACCTCCTACCTGCCATAAGCTTCCAACTTGTCCCATTCATTCCGAGCTGAGCTAGCGTCTCGTCTCAGCGCAGCCGCTCGGTGGAATGCATACCTTTGCGGCGAGAATCCGAGAATTACGTTCTCAAACTCTGAGCGACCCACCATCACAAATCTATCAACTCGAACAACTTCCGTGGTCGCACAGAAGTTGGCAGTGCAAGCTACACCTGCAGGTCCTCGTACCTGCCGTTCTCCGAGCCGTGGTGCGTCGAGCCCGACGACAGATCCCCTTTGGACAGAATTCAGCCCCTCAGATGGACACTGCCAGCCGGTGCTGCGGGAGGCTCAGGTCAGAGCGGTCAGAGCTGAAGCTACCACAGCACTGGGACGCAACAGCATACCGGTACGTCCGAGCTGAATCGTTTGCGCAAGTTGCTCCGCGTACGACGCAACAGCCACACGTCGTCGTGAGCGTCATACCACCCGGTAAGGCATTCAAGTCGCGGTCACATTGTCGAATCTTACCGCTGGAATCAAAAGATATATCAAAGGGTACAAATGGGATTGTGACGCCAGCTGTTCGAGCGTTTGTTCATGTAGTCCACACACGGGGCTGTCCATTCTCATTCGCGTGAACATATCAAACGCGCTTCGAGGAGACGTCGTTTTTGGGGTTCGGACATGGTTTCTGATCGCGGCTCCCTGCTTGGTGTAAGCACCTCAGGTACCATTACGCCGTGTTATTCAGTGTTACTGATTTTCATGATCAGTAGCTGATCGAATCTTGGCACACGAACCACCGAAGGAAAGTCCCGCCAAACCCGAGCATTCAGCGCCAGCCGCGACCAGGAGTAACGCGTTAACGGGGAACGGGCAGTGATAATCCAGGCCGCCAAGCCTCTGTACCTGCCCGTACGTGGTGTGTTTCGACGATCGACCGGAGTCGGGACCCAAACTGCGCAACACCGCAGTCACGCAATCCTAGTGATAACTCAATCTTTGTAAAAGTATCGGTGACTGTCAAGAATAACACGTCGGTCACGCACTCACCTGTACTACATTCGGAAGACGGAAGACGATTTTCAACTCGTGGTCACTGGTGAGTCTCATGATGACGCGCTTCGTCACGACAAGTCATCTTTTGCAGGAAATGAAGAAGTGGGTCGAGACAGGGAACACTGCCCGTTCGCTGATTGATACCATCGAACCGTGTCCAACGCGCAAGAGGCCATCGCATGACCCAGCGGAGGGTTCTAGCATCACGACATTATGGCATGCGCAAATGGCACAGCCTAGCTCAATCTTCCCTTCCTGTGCACGACTGTTGATCATGGCGTCCGCAGCTCTACACACTGCCATCTGGCTCACAGATATCACGGAAATAATATAAGCTCATGCCACGGTATTGTTCTGTTGAGTGTACCCATAATGGCATATCACTCGATACCCAAAAGTTTCGACTCGGCGAAAAAAACTTCCGTCGAGGGCGCAGCTATGCACTGGTTTGTAAAAGGCTGGGATCGTGCCCAGCGAAAGCTGGATTTGTTGATTCGCTCGTAGCTCGTTACAACCCCAGCTGTCGTGTTGTGTCTATCATGACCAGCGTATTCTTTGTACTTGCAATGCACAGCTACATTTTGGGTCAAAGGGTTAGCTACGCCGCGAATTGAGGTGTCGACGTGCATATCGCTTTACGTCAAAGTCGTCCGCGCACACCCAACACAAGGGATTCCTATGCCATAACCATGCAAACATTCTTCTACTGTACACAATGCCTACGCCCAAGCTCTGCTTCTATCGAAGAAAGGCTCACTGCCGTCAGCTTTACTTCCTAATTACCGCCCACTCCAGCAACCACCTCGGCACCGTATTTTCCGGGTAAGTCCCAAAAAATGTCGGTCCACCGTCCTCCTCTCTTAACCTCGCTCGGACCTCCACTTCCCCTCCCCCTCCCTCGCCTTGCTCGCGGAACACCTCCTCCCACATCTCCCTCCAACTCTCCGGCGAATGACACGCCATCTTGTACCCCACTGTACCCCCCGGTCCTTGTGGAGTCCAAAACCCCTTTTCTCTCAACCCACCTTGGACACCGATGACCATGCTTCCTGGAAGGGGAGAGAGTAGAGAGGCGAGGAGTCGGGCGATGTGGGTTTGGGTGTCGTAGGAGGGGAACAGATGAAAAAATGCGCCGGTGAAGATGGCGGAAATGTGTCCGCGGAGGGGGTTGAGGGAGGTAAGTGGGGTTGAGGGGTTGAACGTGAGGGGAAGCCCGGCAGAGGGGGAAGGGGGAGGGGAGAGGCTGAGGAAGGAAGGATCAAAGATGTCGCCGGGGATGAAAAGGGCGGGGAAAGAGGTGGGAGTGGAGCGAAAGAGTTTGTGGCCGAGGGTCCAAAAATCTAGGATGTGTGTTAGCAGTGTCATTTCGAGTTTAGAAAAGTTGTTCACCTTTTTGCAAGTCGCTTGCTATGACGTTCTGGACGGGCCATCCGTCTCGGACAAGCTGAAAAATCATTAGGTTTGCCTGAGCAACAAAGCAGTATGCACAGGTAGTTACCTTTCGAGTGTCATTTCCAACTGTGTGGCAACAGAGACATAAGGATTCGGTGTTTGCTCTCACTCGTACAGCCTCATACGACTACTCACAGCAGCATCCCAGGTCAAGAAAAATTGCATTCTCCCTCTCCTGAGGTAGACGCAGTAGTTGATCGTACGCGGGGAGTCGCGCCAACTTGAGTTTCATAAACTCGAACACGCGTATGCAGGGGTATGCGTAGACCTAATGCTATTGGTATCAATATTGTACCGCCCTTGACAGCTGCTACATGAACTCACCGAAAAGGCCTCTTTCTGGATTGTGAGGATATGCTGCTTGAGCTCAGCCTCATCTTCGATGCCGGTCTCTGCCTTCCAGAACGCGAGTGCTTCTGGATCCGGGGTGTACAGCTTGTCTTCGAGAGGGCGTTCCCACTCCCGGTGTTTGCCCTCCTGTGGGGTCGGGAGCGGAGACGAGACTTGCGAGATGACAGTGCTCATGTTGGTGGGGAAAGAATTGAGAGCTGAAAGTGGTGGATGTACTCATTGGAGCAAAGTCCTTGATATTTAAATCACCACGGCGTTTGCAGATTGCGGCTGGCTAGCTTCGTACGCGCATGATGCAGATCCTTTGAAGCAGGGTATTTGCAGCTTTGGATGATATGTGAACACGAGCATACGAGCAGAGTCGCGGGAGAGGAAAACGAGGTGGGATAATCATAAAGACGATGGTGGCTGTGAGAGTCAGTGTAAGATGCGTAGTGTTAGATCGCAGGATTCGAAGAGATTCCAGTGTTTGGGTTCAGTCGAACGGAAGGCGATGCACGGGCGCCACAACGGTGATGGCTTCGTGGCGTTCTCTTTCTATTTTTGAACGTATTGCATTCTCACGCTGATCATGACACTCATCCTGTGCCGAAAACACTGCCGTGGAAGCTCTCCTCTATGTTCCTTCAGGATTCCGTGGCAAAGAGGGTGATGACGATGAGCGGTCAGTCAGTTCAGTTCATATTCATAACCAGTAATACCTAGTCTCACCTCGTCGTAGTCCTTACAATACCGGTTTGGACGCTTACATATATCAACATCATGATTCACTCGCAGCAGTCCATCGTAAAGCGATGGTGTCTCTGATCTATGGCTTTAAACTCCCACCTTTCGCCCAACCGCCTCGTTTCCTCATCCACTAGCGTCGGCAGAATACAGCAGAACCAAAATGTCAGCTCAGGTCGAGCATGTCGCAGGCAAGGTGTTCGACTATGTCATCGTCGGTATGTCCTTCCAACCTATCATCTGCTCTCTGACTCACTTGTTCTCAGGCGGCGGAGTGCGTACCCTCTTCGTATACAACTACCACCTCGCTTACACTCACAAACCACTCGCGGCGTATAGACTGCCGGACTGACACTCGCTGCCCGCCTCAGCGCCGACCCCTCCGTTTCCGTCCTCGTCCTCGAGGCAGGAGAGGCTCATCTCAACAACAAGGACATTCGTACGTCCTAATAATACTCTGTGCTATTGTCGCTGATGTCATCTGCACTCCTACATTCTACAGTGACCGAACAGAGGTACTATCTGTTACTAGCAAACAAGTCGTATTCATACAGCCACAAATGGGTACATCCACATCCATCACTTGTTCTCCGCAGTGGCCGTTGTTCAGTTCTCTCTTCCACAGATCGCCCAGCAGCACGCCGCAGATCGTACAGGCGTCTGGGAACGGTACGTGTTTGTCTCACACAAGTAGTTATGCGAGGCAATGACGGATTGCATGCGCTGTTGGCGATATTGATACAGAGGCAAAGGCCTTGGCGGGTCATCTGCAATCAACTTTATGGGATGGTTCAGACCTCCTGGTCAGGACATTAACGGTAAGCCACCCCCACCCCCGTCTTCGTCCTCTTGAACCAAGAGTCTTCTTACAACGATGCTGGAACTCCAGACTGGGAAAAACTGGGCAACCCAAACTGGAACTTTTCAAACTACCTTGACCGAGTCGTCCGCGTCGAAGGGCTCGACGTCGAGTCTGGCGAGGGCTTTGTGGACACGAAGGAGTGGAAGGTGGGTAGGAGTGGGCCGATCAAAGTGTCGTACCCGGAGGTTCTTGGGGAGGGTGAGAGGAGGGTTCTCGAGGTATGCTCTCGACTTTGTGTTGGCAAGGAGTCGCATTATAATTTTGGGGTTTGGTCGCAGACATTCGTCAATGGTGGGTTTAAGAAGAATGCGACGCCGGTAAGTAAGCCATTCGCTCGTTTTACGATGGGTCAGCTCACACAGTCGGTTTAGTTCAATGGTGACGTGAGTTTCATCTCGATTGCACCTAACTCCCAGATGTAACTTACAATAGTCTTGCAGCCAAGCGGATGTTACCTTCGACCATCGAACCGCGACCCAAAGACAAACACACGATCATACGCTACCACCGTCCGTACCTTCTCCTTTCTCTCCTCTTTCTTGACACAAATCCCCTGTCACAGGCATACTACGAGCCCAACGCCCACCGCACAAACCTCACAGTGCTTGTCACCGCCACCGCCCGGCGCGTCCTCTTCTCTGCCAGCGCCAACCAGAACGGCGAGGTGGAAGCGACGGGTGTCGATTTCGAGTACGGAGGAAAAGTGTACGACGTGAGTGCGAAAAAGGAAGTGTTGTTGTGTGCTGGGTGCGTTTTTTGCCTACCTTCCAGCTCTCCCTCCTGCTGATATACATTCCATTGGGAATTTTTAGGACACTCTCCACCCCGCACCTGCTCGAGCTCTCCGGGATTGGCTCCCGCAAGGTGCTATCCAAGATTGACGTCCCACTCAAGGTTGACCTTCCGGGTGTGGGAGAGAACATGCAGGAGCATATCTTTGCTGGGCTGAGTTATGGTGCGTACCTCGTACGCACGATTGCAAGAATATCCCTTCCACTCAAATTAACAACTCCTTTGTGAATGTAGAGCTGAAAGATGACGCCCCGCTTGACACCCTCGATCCCACCAAACGCACCGGCGAGCCCCCAGCGGTCTTCAAAGGCGGTTGTGGCGTCGTCGCACATCTCACCCTCTCGCAGCTGAGCTCCCAGCCGCGTGCCGCGGAGTTACACAGCCGTATTAGTCGGATACTCGATGAGCTCCGGACGGAAGTGGACGAGATGGAAAGGCAGGGAGGTGAGGATGTGGAGGGGTTGCAAGTGAAGAAGGGATTGGTGAAGCAGTATGCGATTTTGAAGGAGAAGTATGCGTGTGTGGAGGGAGAGGGATCGCCGGGTTTCCAGTGGATCTGTTTACCGGCGTTCCTTTCGGGTCCTAGTACGTGTTCCCCCTGTCTGCGAGGGCTTTTTGGGGGCTACTGAATGTGTTTTTTTGTGTGTGTAGACAAGCCGACGCCGGGGAAGAAGTACATCACGATGATGTTGGTGTTGAACTATGGATTCTCGAGAGGGAGCATCGTACGTGATGTTTCAATTTGGTGCTCCTCTTTGATCTTGACGGAAGAATTCCAGCACGCCACGTCGAGCGACCCGTCTGAAGCTCCGGAGATTGACCCGCGGTACCTCTCTCAAGACATCGGTGATTCACTTACTCACCTTTCTTTGCAACTTCCACCACTATTCTCTGACACCAACATTGCAGATTTGGACCTGATGTACGAACACTTTTTGAGCATGCGCCGCCTCGCCGAGCTCTCTCCCTTCAAAGAGATGGTCGCGCGCGAGCACAACCCTGGACCGGAGGTGTTGAGCGAGGAAGACGTCAAGACTTGGATTCGCAAGACGTTCGCTACCATCTATCGTGCGCTTCTTTCTCTCTATCTTCCCATCCATCTTTGAAACTGACGCTGTGTCTGCTTTTGGTAGATACGGTCGGCACGTGCTCGATGCTCCCTAGAGATTCCGGCGGCGTCGTGTCGCCCGAGATGAAGGTGTACGGGACGACGAACGTGAGGGTGGTGGATGTGTCGGTTGTGCCGTTGCACGTCGGTGCCAACACACAGTGTACGTTCCTTGTTCCTTCTCTTCGGGATCATCGCTATGCTGACGAAATTTGGGCATTCTTCTTTCTTGGGTATGTGTAGCTACTGCTTACGGCTTGGCTGAGATTGGTAAGCAGATCCTTACCAGAGAATTGCCAGTACAAAAACTGATCATGATGTTTTTGGGATTGGTAATCAAGCTGCGGATATCATCCAGGGGAAATGGCCGTCTGCTTGAATTCGACGGATACTGTGCTGCTTGGCCCAAGAAATCTTGGGGGGTTCGAAGTGCGGCGAAGAGAGTGAACTGTAGCAACAAGTCGGGTGTGTGGTGGAATTAGAATGTGATCATTCGTGGCTCTTCTCTGTGAGCAGAGATGTCGTTCTTCAGAGACACTGAGAAGCTGCTCCTTCTGCGTTGATCAGGGATTAGTCGTGAATGGGTCTGAACAACTTTAGCATTGACTCGAGAATCTTCGGAGCATAGAGCTGCTTGTCAAAACAATACTTATGTAGTAGTACGTGGTATAACCAAACCCTGGTGTATATGAATTCTCGCGATATCATCGCGTGTGTTGCACGTTTAAGTACAGCGATACTGTGGTATTATTTCTGCAGTCATGTGTGAGTATCAGCCTTACGTATACGTGGTAAACCATGAAAGCGTATCTTGAGGGCTTAGTGGAGACTGTAGAGTTCACCTTGGTCGAATTGTCGTCGTAAGTCGAGGTCGTTGGAGGTATGGAATTATGAATCGACATCGCAATATTGAATACACAATATAAACGATACGCATTTCAGCGCACGTCCAAAGCACCGAACCAAGGAGCGCGTATACCAAACGAGGGTGGGGTATCAATTAATGCAGGTGACAAATTAACGAGTACTAGAAGGGGGTAGTGATTCCTGAATTTAGGCGGGCAGTGAGCGTGTTTGAAAGGCAAATAAAGTATGTCACATTGGCAAATCAGCCAAACAGATTAAGTAGCAGCCTTGATAAGGTCAGCGGCTCTTTCGGCCAAGATGTAAACTGGAGCTTGAGTATGGGCTGCAGGAATGTACGGCTGCAGAGGTCAAAGTCAGAACACACTGTGACATACGGATGAGCTTCAAAGTAACTCACGAAAGCAGAGGCATCGACAACGCGAAGACCGACAGTACCCTTTACGGTGAGATCCGAGTTGAGCACACCACTTCCAGCACCGGTGCTACCCGTTTTCCCCATAGCAGCTGTACCGCTTACATGGTTGATGGTTTCAGCATTGGCCCTCGCGTATGCTTCAATCTGATCGTCTGTCTGCGCATTCGCAAAGTCGCCGTACTCGGCAATGATCCAGTCTTTCCATGCAGGTGCGGCCGTGAAGCGACGCATGGCCTTGATTGACTCGCGCATCGTGTAGATGTCGAAGGCTGAGTTAAGCAAGCCCGCGTCGATGAGAGGGGCATCGAAAGGATTGGAAGAAGCGAGCGTGATAGAACCGCCTAAGAAGATAGCTTGAGCTAACGATTGGGTGTGAGGAAACGGCTGTGACTTACGAGACGTTGGAGAGACTACGACGGTAAATACAGTGAGGTAGTTACCGCTTGATGGGAATGCTCCGGTGAAGCCGATATAAGCATCCTGGACAATAGAACCAAAAGACATATGAGCTGGATCGGTGATGCTAAATGCACAGCAAGACCAACCGTAATGATGAACTCATGATGCGCGGAAGTAGGTCCAGCACTGGGATCAGCAACGGTTTCGAAGATCGTTGAATTCGAGGGCAGTCTCAGCCAACCAAGCTGGTTTGCTGCGGGGAGACCCAATTCGCCGGTATGGTTAGTCTCCCACAGCTGCAATTGCTGTGCTGCAAACGTCGCGTTGTTCAGGTTGTCAAGCGTATTTGTCGAGTTGACGGTGAACGACGAGGTAACGAGCGGGTGGTCCTAGACTCTAAGATGAGACGCATCAACGAAAAGAATCACCAACTAGCTTGCCTGTAGATTCTTGCCGACATCAGGTGAGCTGACGATAGTCGTGATGCCGACCTTTGACAGTTCAGTACTGTCGCCTATACCAGAAAGCATGACTAACAAGGAAATCAGAAGCGTCAGGTAGTCAAGTAGGTAATACTTACGCAACTGGGGCGTCTTCACCGCACCGGCCGAAACAATGACCTCTTGCGATGCATTCAAACTGTACACTTGGCCTGACGCAAGGAGTTAACGCAGTGTTCGAGTAGTATTAGCAGAGAATACTCACTAGATGCAGACTGAGAAAATTGGACACCTCGGAAGACAGGTAGGCTGCCAGAAGTTCCAGTCTGAATCAACTTGGTAACCTGCGTGTTGACCAATATATCTAGGTTTGAACGGCTGAGGATCGGATCGAGGTACCCGAGAGCTGCGCTTTGACGTTCGCCGTTTGCGATCTGGTGTTTTGTCAGTAAACGTAACAGGGTGATATTGCCAAGATCCTACAGTGTACTGAGCCCAGCCTGCAGAAGATATTGAATTTGACGTACAGTACAGTTCAGTGATAAAGGTACGCACTAATGCCGAGAGTATTGCCTGATACGCTATTGTAATCGTGGTTGAAAGGGAACTCAGTAGACAGCTGTGTGGTGGTGTTGAGAACGCGGCTATCTGTTGAGACTTCGTACATGGCCACGCTAGTTTGAATAGGTCCTAGATTAAAAGGAATTGAGTCAGCCCCTCCACCAAGTAGTGCATCGATAAGAACTATACCTGTAGTTCCGTGTGAGCTCAGAATCACTTCATTGCTGATGTCACGTCCGTCAAGAGGCTCGACAAAATCCTCCATCTGCCATGTATCAATGAGTAGTTTTAATATCGTCAAATAGCGTGACGATGAAGAAACCCACTTTTTTAGCGTAAGGCAAGATAGAACTATAGGACCAACCTTGGTCGCCAGTGACTGTCGCAAACCGATTCCAGTCATCCTTTGAGCCACGGCAGTACGCCATAAAGTCTACGATAGGCGTTGACATGATACGTAGCCAGCTTACTGTGGATTCCACTCACTGACAGAAGTCGATCCACCCAGGACGTAACCACGCTCGTACAGAATAGAACGTCCATTAAGCCCAGGTTGAGCGACGGTAGTGAAGTTCCAATCCTAGTGTTATATGAGCACAGGGGAGCATGGTATCAAGGATGGCTACTCACGAATTGGCTTTCAATGAGCCTGCCAACGTACTGGGGTACTTCGATATTCAGATTCTTGTAATCGCTATTGAAACCGCTCAGCAGTCATGACCATATACTGATATGGTATAATGCACTATACCTCGAACCAGCTTCAATGAGAAGCACGTTGACACTCGAGGTCTCCGATAGCCGGTGGGCCAAGACGCTTCCAGCTGCGCCTCCTGATGCTCCGAGTCGTCAGTCAATGTTTCTAAGAGAGTAGAACCGAGAGCGTACCGCCCACAATAATATAATCATACTTCTTCGTCGACGGAAGTTGTGATGGATTCTGCAATATTGCAGCAAAAGCCGCAGAAGAATAAACGGAAAGAAGAACGGCGGTCTTCAGAGCGGTCAACAAGGCCATGGCAGCGAAAGAGTATGAGCTTGCTGACGTTGCACTCCAGCTGAAAATAGAGGTATGTCTCCCCGAGGTCAGCCTTTTAGTACCGTCGCATAGCTAGCACTCGGGTTTGATCGGCACATGCAGGACGTCGGATGTACAAGCAACAAATGAGCATCAATCGACGAAAGCCAGTAACCACAGGCTTCACCAGCAGCGCATCACTGGCGTTGCGCCTTACCGCATACATTACGGCAACTGCAACCCTAAAGCATCCTTCAGCGATCAGGTAAATAATAGCGAGCATCATCACCTTGATCATTGACAGTGCGCGCTGGAACAAGCCTAACATACGACATCGCTTTCATCCTTATCAACCATGTGCTGAGTTACGGACGCTCTACACACTTTCTGTTTCTGATTCAGCTGTTGATCCAGCCGCCGCTTTGCCGTCTTTCGACCTGGACGGACAAGCAACAGCAGTCTGAAACGAACATCGGGGAGACTGTTACATACTTGAAAGAAAATGCAGTCAATCTGTGACTTACTTGAGTAAGTGGGCTTGCTGTTACTAATGGACTCTGACGAGTATTATCGAGGCTGTCATCTGAGATGCATGATAAATATAGCTGCATATCAGCTACATAGGCTCAATGACGATGAGTGATAGACGCAATGTTTGCAGCGACAGCACGCGGTCACTGAGTTACGGTGTTGGCCTGGCAGCATTTCCTTTTGCGGAATAGTAATGTCCGAACTCCGCTATCATTGTTCCTCTCTTCGCTCGTCCGTGATCTGCAACTACTTACTCTAAGAGCGTAAGTTACGACTTGTTAAAGCACACAGGTCACTCTGCTGACCGAGTTGTTGACTGCTGCGTTCTCTCGCACAGAACGGCTAGAAGACCTCTTTTACGCTCTACCCAAAGAAAAACAAAGAAAACGGCTAGAAGGCAGCGAAAATGAGGCGCCTCCGATTGCACCGCGTAGAAACGTCAAGGCTTTCCCGAGTTAGCCCATTTGGCGTGCATCTGCCATGATGCGATGCGCCGAAAACATTGAGCAGGGCGTTCAAAGCCTTGAGGCACCCGTCCCCAAAACTACTACCACCTCCCCTCCCCTGCCTACTCGACTCCCACCGTACAAACGTGTTTCCATCGTGAACCTTTCAAAGGTAACAAACTTGTCAACAGCGATTCATTCATTGCGGGCTTACGAGCAGCGGGAGACAATAGCCCCCAGCAGCCGTTACTTATGCGCGACGCGGCCCTGAACAACCCAAGCGGAACCTTGGCCCGCTTAACAGCTGATGCACTTCCGGTCTGCGAATATATCCTCAGTGTAGCTGCTGAGAAGCTTGACAATGAGGCAGTGTTGCTTATACAAGACGCAGGCACAGAACACGAAGTGAACCTGACTACAGTCAATTGGCGTCACCTTATAAATGCCGTGCAATCTCGAGCCGCAGAGTTGCTTGGGTTGACTGGCCTTCCAGCTCGAGTCCTCGGCGACGAGCCATTTGTGGTCGGCTTGCTTGGACACAACAGCTACCAGTATCTCGTAACTTGGCTTGCGTTGTTCATACTGCGGTGGACGGTGAGCGACATGACAATCATTCTCGCATCTCGCTTCCTTGACTGAACCGTCTATAAAGCCGATCCTCATATCTCCGCAAAACTCATCTGAAGCAGTGCTGCATCTGCTCAAATCTACGCATGCAACATGCTTGCTACTCGATGAGGCCCTCGAGCCTCGTTATAGGGATTTGCCCACCCGCTTCTCCAAGTTCAGTATCCTTCCTACTTTTGACCTCGCCCAAGTCCAGGAAGAAAATCCAACGCAAATCGAGGCCCTTCTTCGCCGCGTTGAATCGATCAAACGGGGAGAACATGCCGACGCATTGCGGAAGGAAGCGCGGAATATCTGCATGTACATGCACACGTCCGGAACTACAGGTGCAGTTTATGGCCTGAGTAGATTGGAATCGAGCTTCAGCTGACATGCGCTGCCTTAGGCCATCCGAAAGCAATTGCGTGGTCACATCACTGGGTCAAGAGTAAGGTGACGCAGGCTGCAGCCGACTATCCAGGCGGGAAAGGAAGGGTTTTTTATACACCTCTTCCAATATACCACGTGGGTTCTTAACTCATGCGTTCTCTGGTGACATCTGAAGGAATTCTTCTAGGGAGGAGGTTTTTGCATGGTAAAGTAGCGATGTCAAGCTGGTTACAAGGGCCTAACACGTTACCTATCTAGACTTTGCCCGTCATAGCAGGCTACGGGGGCATCATTACTCTAGTCGAGCCTTACCAGGCTGTTTCTTCTGATTCTGTGTTGCGGCATCTCCGGATCCTTAGAGATAAGAAGCCGGATGTGCTCTTGGTCCCCAATATACTAGAGGATATCGTTGATATGTTGGACCTATCGGAGGCTCTGGTACATGCCCGTGGCTCCACTAGTAAAAACTTTCGATTCTGACATGCCACCTGATCCATACAGGAATACCTTCGCATCCCGAACACTGTTCTACAAGGCGGTGCCCCGCTGCGGCGCGATGTTGGTGACAAACTTGCCCACGGCGGTGTCCGCATCGTTACATGGGGCGGGATGTCAGTCTTACGTTTGCTTCTACTCCCTACACATTGTCTCATTCATGACGTGCAGTACGGAAGCTGGCGTTTTCGCATCTCAGGTCTTTGATCCAACCAGGGACCCCTCAGATTGGCAATACGTTAAACTCACAAACAGTTTCGAATATCATTTCACACTACTAGATTCAAGGCATCCCGACCAGGGTTATCAGCTGGTTATGTCTGTGAGTCCATCTCAGGCATCGAATAGTCGCATACTGTCGTAGCTGACTGTGACCCGAAGCCGAAGATTGTGATACCGCCCATTATCAATCACGACAATCCTAGAGGATTTTTGACTCCAGATATCTGGACAAAGCACCCAGATAGGTCCAATTTATGGAGAATCTCGGGGCGTTTGGATGATATAGTGGGTTGAACCATCTTATTCTCCTGAACTCAGAGCCTTACAGAAGCATTTCAGATTGTACTCAGCAATGGCGAAAAAGCAAACGGGAAACAGCTTGGTGCGTCTTACCTAGAAAAACCCATTCCTCTCTCAACGTACGATACCCTCATATAGACACACTCCTCCGCGAGTCGCCATATGTCTCCCATGTAGTGGTCTTTGGAGCTGGACGATTTCTCTGCGGCGCCCTGCTGCGACCCTCAGCTGGTCATAGGTTTCCTGCGGGCGACGAAAACGCCAAGAAGACGTACTTGGCCAAAGTCTGGTCTTACATCGATACGCACGTGAACAAAACGGTTCCTCGTCATTCACGTCTGTTGCAACCACTCGTTCTTGTAGAAGATCCGTCTGTGCCGTTCCAATACTCGGATAAGGGCACAATCAAGAAAAAGGCTACTCTCGATCTCTATCAAGAACAAGTAGAGCAAGCATACAAGACAGTCGAGGAAGGCGAACCTCCTAGTACAAATGCCGCTCAGGCAATGAACTTGATCTTATCCAATGTCGCTGCTGTCACCGATTCAGTTCGGAAGCTTGTGTACGAGTGCCTTGGGCAACATATCGATGACGAAGCCGACTTTTTCAACGCCGGGTTAGATTCTCTCCTGGCTGTTAGGCTGCGTTTTGCCATTATCTCAATGCTGAAGCATGCCAAAGTATGTGAGGAAGTACCACGGAACATCATATACACACACCCGAATACTGCAACTTTGGCTCGGTATCTCTCGTCCCTCATCGACAAGTCCGACCAGCCTGAGGACAACAAAGATGTAGCTTGGTCCTCATCGTACCGCGACGAGGTTTCTACAGCGACTATGGTCAATGAAGTCGTTGCTATGCTAACTTCTTCCTTCCCGGCTCGTCCACCGACGGCTAATCGCGATCAGCAAGGCGAGGTATACGTTCTGACAGGATCGACAGGCTCGCTCGGGAGCGTATTCCTTTCCCACCTTCTTGAGCAGCCGGCAGAACAGGTCAAGAAAGTATACGCGCTGAATAGGGCGAGCAGTAGAGGTACCATACTGCAGAGGCATCAAACGTCTTTTGTACAGAAAGGCTTGGACTATATGGGCTTAGAGACAGCCATTGACAACGGACGAGCAATACTTATCGAGACGGACGTGACCAAGAAGAGACTAGGCATTGACGCCGATTTGTACGCTGAGGTGAAGAGCATTTGTGCCCGAAAACACTCTTTGCTGATGTATCCTTACATAGATTTCAGCGCAAGCCACGCAAATCGTTCATAATGCGTGGCCGGTGACATTTACGTACCACTTCCAGTCTTTCAAGCCTCAACTTGACGGGCTTCGTGTGTTGATCGATCTCGCCCTAGCTTCCCCTCGCCCCATCCCACCTCATCTTACATTTATCTCGTCTATATCCGTAGCTGGCCGTTTTCCGCCATTCGGAAACGAAGATGTCATCCCAGAGTTGCCTTTAAGCTCGGTGGCTCATGCTCTTCCGCACGGATATGCTCTTTCAAAATTCGCAGCTGAGAAGATACTGGAAAAGGCGACTTCCACTACTGCACTGCGAGCTTCAATTGTGCGTAGTGGCCAAATAGCTGGGTCTTTGACGACCGGTGCATGGAACAGGCACGAATATGTGCCAGGCATCTTGCGGGCTTCTGTACGTGCAGGCAAAGTTCCCGACGACCTTTTCACCGGCGTAAGTGCTTCAGTCTTTGTACTGCATCTTCCAAATGCTAACTCTGGCTCGGCCTGGTATCACAGTCTCCTCACTGGCTTCCTGTCGAGCACGCTGCAAAGGCCCTGTATGCTCTCACTCGAGCACATCTCCCCTCCGCCGCCGCCCCACTGACATTCTACGGCTTCGAGAACGTCCGGCCTGTTCACTGGACCACCGTTGTATCTTCACTGCTCGCGCTCTATCCCTCGCTCCACGAAGTCCCAGCACCTGAATGGGTTCATGCGGTCCGTACCCTTCAAGAACGCAAGGAGGGCAGCTCCGACATCATCATCGACGGCGCGTTGATTGACTACATCGAAGATTATGTTTCCCGGAAACCGTTGCCCAGGCTTGCCACTACGAATCTCCAGAGCATCTCGCCAGAGGTGGCAGAGTTGGTTGACTTTGACTTTGCCAAGCATGAGGAGGTTGTGGAGAAGTACATACGATACGCCGTGCAAGAGTGATCGTATATAATACGCGCCACTGACTTCAAGTATGTATGTACGGCTATTGAATATGCATAGGGTTGTCTGTCTTGTGAGGTTATCCGAGATTTGGAAATCTGGGTGTAAGGAGATAGACATGCCGATCGCGGTGACGAAGTCTATGTTACATCTATGTGAACATATTTTGAGGAAGAGTTCGCAAAACTCGGCGAACGCTGCACTTGTGAAGTCATTGTTGCGGCCTGACCATGGCGTAGATTCAAAATCAGACGACTGCACAAATCGACGCTATGTGACTTGCTTACTGGTACGGCATTGAGTTACACCTCTTGCTTTTGTTTGATATCTTGAGCTTGGTCCCTAACTGACGTAGGACCCAGCACTAGTTGCATCGCAGGTCTCTCGCTGCCGCTGTCTGAAGGCTGAGAACACGTTATCACACATTTATATTACTCAGGAAGAGGTCACTCACCCACAAATCTCCAGATACTACTGTTTCCTGCCGTACGTGTATCACAGCCTGTTCATCCACAGCTCATAAGTGTGAGCTCAGATTGCGCAATTTGTTTGATTTGACAAACCGTATGACGAGTGGCAGCTCGACTTTGCATCTGGGAAAGCTCAATGGTGTAATTTCCACTGGAGACTGCTTGTTGTGCGATGCGTTGTCGCGAGTTCAACCTGGGTTGTATGGTTGGCATCTGATGAGCCAAACACAGGTGAAGACACTCACATTGCGAGCATTGAGTTGGCGTATACTGTGTAGTTATATCAGTTATTGTGTAGCTTCATATGCGCGTCACGGTGTTGCTGTCTTACGTTTCGCCTCCATGTTCATCAGACCCACAAATGTCAAGTCGGCCACTGTGTTGATCTGTCGAAACACATGCGATGTGAGTGTAGAACATTAGTAAAACACAACGCCGCTCACGAATATGATCAGAGTAATCGATGCAATCCTGCAAAAACGTGTATTATCAGTGCCTTGCATTTGTCTCAAGATAAAAAAAATACAAGTTAAGAGCTCCGACGCCGACTGAGAAACCTATCAGTCTGCTGACAAGAGTTTTGGTACTTCTGAATGAGAGTTGATCAAAATTAACCACCGGATAGAAGCGCAAGGTCACAAAGCGCACCTTCTACTTGCCAGCGAGTGATTATGGTAAAGATAAAATGTGAGTATGGAGGTGATAGACAAGTCAACCACCACATTCATGCCGAAGGCGCAGTTGAGGATTATCTGGAAAACATAGCCTGTGAATGTCCTAGCCAAGCCTGCGGTGTGTGAATTGCTCACTCTTGCGTTGAAGACTTCGGCTGAGCTGAGCCAGGTAGTGGAGCGAGTTCTAGAGAACAGGAAATTGGCGTAAGTCACATATTAACAAAGCAAGACAATCATCTTACAGATTTGCAGCGTATGCTGATTTACATTGAAGTGTGCAGGTGAGAACAGTAGCAATGAGGTAAAGCCTGATCCAGCAACTCACTCAATGCAAGACCTAATAACCAATTCATTGAATTTCAAGGCGAAAGAGGGCATAGCACCAAGGAACCATTCACCCATGCGCGTGGTCCACAAAATAGCCTGCGAATGTGCGCCAATCCGTATCTTCAGCTTGCAGGACTTCGGGATACGAGAATGCACGTTGGCTTACCAAAACACTAGTGGTTACTATGTTCGACCGTACTAGCAAGATTGTCAGCGTTGAGCTCTCGATATAGAGTATGCCAACGCACGTCGCCAAATACGATATATGTACCACCTGTGCGATTCGGCATAAATCGAGATATGTGCATCTAATGAGAAAAGGTTACCCCTGTACCAATCCACTGATTAAGAACTAGCGGTTTGCACATGAGCTATGACTGCGTGTCAAGTGATTATTCTCTTACTTCTGTCAGAATTGATGCCTGTCCTCGTGAAGGATGAGCACGCATCCAAACAACACGCATAAATGATGCAAACCCCAACACTCCTGATGACAATTGAGTATAAGAAAACCTGACATATATATCACTGACCATAGGATAGTCAGTAGTGCATCAGAATTAGCGTAGTCAATAATCAAGTATCGGTAAAGCATCGCAATGCACAACGCCACGTGAGCGGACCCCAAAATGCTAGCAGACATGAAGTTAGCGGGGCAGCACATTCGTCTTTTGAACGAAGCCAGGGACTCACGTCAGCAGGCCGACTATACATCTGACAACGAGGTGATCTTTGTACGATGTCCAGTAAAAGAACACTTGAGCACAAAACACTCCGTATAGCCTGTGAAGCTGTAAGTTGCTAGTGCTCTTCAAGGGAGACTGATCTGATAGAAACTCACATAAAGACAACGCATATGATAACAAAGCAAGCTCCAATGGCTTCCTCAGGCCTCACAATTTGAATAGTCTGAGACTCAGACATAGTGGGCGTAGCACTCGACGAGAGAAGGGTGGATCTCGTGGCAAGGTGTTGTCATTAAATACTACTTTCCGCAGTGCGAGCCTGAGAAGATCGCAGCTAGTATTGCTCTCCTTGGGAACCTATGATGCCATCCGAACCTTGAGCTGGCTTGTAAGGATTCCACGGTACCATACGAGTCCACTTCTCACATAAACAGGTGATGAGGGTTGAAGCATTTCGATGATACATAACATATGATACAGACGCCCGGCCCGGGATGCATCTAATCCTGAGCTCTGGCCACTGGCTTTCGCCTCGTCTTTACTCAGTGATAGCAGAGTAGTCTTCCTGTGCATGGATAGCTTATTTCATGTGAGCCTCTTTGAGGAGGATGTCGAATCAAATCAGCAAACGCTGCACTTGTGAAGCCACTGTCCCAGCCTCCTTACCATGGCGCAGTTTCAAAATCAGACCACACAAATCGACATATGGTGATGTGTTGTTGATCTAATTTACACTAGTAGTAGGATGGAGGTTAATTTTAGATACTGAGTCCGACCTCTACAATCATCCAAAACGGTTTCACAATCAACAAAGACGCAAGACCGAACATACTATAGGCCACCCCAGCACAGCTACAACTTTAATGCAAGCCCTTGATGAGGTCCGCTGCCCTTTCGGCAAGTATATACGTTGGAACCTGGGTGTGCGCCGCAGGCACGTATGGCTGTTACAAAGCAGCCCAGGTCAGCATACAACTTCACTTCACAGAAAAAAAACAGCAAAACTCACGAAAGCAGAGGCGTCCACGACCCTCAGCCCGACTGTCCCCTTCACCGTCAGATCCGAGTTCAAGACACCAGTCCCAGCACCCATGCTGCCTGTCTTGCCCATTGCCGCAGTGCAAGTGACGTGGTCGATGGTGACCGCGTTGTTCCTGACATACTGGTCGATCTCCGCGTCCGTCTGCGCCTGGCTCAACGCGCCGAATTCGGCGACAATCCAATCCTTCCATGCAGGGGCTGCGGCGAAGCGACGGGCGGCCTTGATGGACTCGCGCATGGTGAAGATGTCAAATCCGGTAGAGAGGAACGCGGGCTGGATGACAGGCGCGTCGAATGGATCTGTGGAGTTCAAGGAGATGGTACCACCTGTAAAGCGGGGTGATGATTAGCTCCCGTTGACGACGGAAGAAGGATGTTGAGTGTGGCGAGAAATACTAACGAGAAGAGGGAGAAATGACCACGGTGGTGGCCGTGAAGAAGTTACCGCTTGTCGGGAAAGGCGGGTTGAATGCGAGGAGTCCGTCCTAGTAATAGTCAGAAGTTAGCAGCAGCACAAGACGTCAATAGGATCGCATATTGAACTCCCGGAAACGCACATACAAAATCAGCTCAAAGTGAGCTGAGGTAGGTCCAGCACTGGGATCGTGCGTCGTCCTGAAGATACTGGAGTTCTCTGGTAACCTAAGCCAGCCAATCTGGCTCCCAGCGATCATCCCTAATTCACCCGTATGGTTATGGTTCCACAGCGCCAGCTGCTGCGCTGCAAATGTTGGATCAAAACTCAAGCTGTCAAGTGTGTTGGTAGAGTTGACCGTAAAAGACGACGTGATCAACGGTTGATCCTGCAGCCAAAGTCAGGCGTCGAATTCTTGACCAAGTCGATTAAGCCCACCTGAAGGTTCTTTCCGACATCCGGAAGATTCACGATAGTCTTAATCTTGAATTTGGACAGCTCTCCGATATCGCCGATGCCAGAAAGCATAACTGATTGAACGACTAATAAGACACGTCAAATGCATCTGCGTAGAAAGGACTGACGCAGCTGAGGCGTCTTCACGGCGCCGGTCGATACAATGACTTCGCGAGTAGCTTGTAGGGTGTAGACCTTGCCTATTTCATTATATTAGAAGGCTCCACCCGACAAATGTTGAATATACCCTCACTGGAGCCTGTCTGAGACAGGTGTACGCCTCGGAAGACCGGCAAGCCTCCGCTGGTGCCGGTCTGAAGCAGTTTCGTGACTTGCGTATTGACGACAATGTCGAGATTATGGCGGGCCATGATCGGATCAAGGTAAGCAAGCGCTGCACTCTGACGCACGCCATCTGCGATCTGCGTCGGATGAGAAAGTAATAGAGCGAAGCAGTGTTGTCAGAGACGTACAGAAGATTGGGTCCAACCTAAGCACGAGCTTGTTCTAAGCATATAGTTTTTTGAAATGCAGGAAATGCAGAGAACAACACACCTATGCCGATCGTAGACCCAGAATTTTGGTCGCGATTAAAGGGAAACTCAGATAATTCAGTTGTCGTGTTGAGCACCCGGCTGTCTGTGGAGACCCTTTCACCAGGCACGCTAGATTTGAGTGGTCCTGCAAGCAGTCAGAAGGTGCATATCCGGTAGTCGTGCGGTGAATTCTCACCGTTGGTGCCGTGTACGCTGAGTTCAACCTCGTCGCTTATGTTACGTCCATCGATCGGAGGAACAAAATGTTCCATCTGCGAAAGATCATCAGCCTGCGCGGCGCCGGGCCAGAGTAACATGAATCAAACCTTCTTAGCGTATGGAAGGATTGAGTCCCAAGACCAACCTTCATCATTGGTGACATGTGCAAAACGATCCCAGTCATCCTTCGAGCCTCGTGTGAACACCATATAATCTTATATACGTGGGTAGGCGATCGGCTGAGAAATGAAGATTTACTTGAGTAAAGACGCTACTCACTGACTGATGTAGACCCGCCCAACACATGACCACGTTGGTAGGAGATAGATCGTCCGTTCAGACCTGGTTGAGGAGCAGTCGTAAAGTTCCAATCCTGGAGTAAGAGGGTATGTTGAGTGCAAAATGACAGTCTCAGAAGAGCATCGCCTCACAAATTTGGTATTTGGGAGAAGTGACGCAAAATGCGGGACTTCGATGTCGATGTTCTTGTAGTCGCTGGCCGCAGTCAACTGTCAGCAAAAAGTACCTCGGAATCATGGGATGGTACCACCTTGAGCCAGCCTCTATTAGAAGAACGCTGACATTCGAGTTCTCACTAAGTCGACTTGCGAGGACGCTTCCAGCAGCACCAGCTTTGATACTCGTGTTTCAGCAGGTGCTTTGCTGTCGGTAGAACATAGTAGATACAAACCACCAGCAATGATGTAATCATACGTCTTGTGCGGCGTGAGTTGCGATGGGTCTTGGAGGATGGTGCCACGAGCTGCGTACACGAAACAAGCAGAGAGTACTGCAGCCTTTCTCCAGGCGTTGAAAAATGACATCTTGCGAAGGTTCTGGGGGGAGACCGTAGAATCGCAGGTGAGGTTTTGAGAGAAGTCAGCGCTGTTTAAGGGGACGGGGCATCGTACGACAGTGTTAACGCAGAATGCCAGCCTATTTTGCGCATAATGCCTGTGGTGAAGGCGGAGGACTGAGCACATGTACAGCCGAATGAGATGGCCGCGAATGTTCCGCAGCGTCAACCGTTGGACTCGGAATTCTTTGGAGTTGATATCTCAACTTTTCTTTGTTGTACTCGGACAGCTACACAGTTGCAACTGGCAAGAGCGAGTCATCTGTCCAGCCGGTGACTGTGATTTCGTTGGCGGCCATGATTTGCTCTGCGTTGTCCGCTGCTTTGACGTCTATACGTACATGAAAAAGAATTTAGAATGCGGTTGGTCATGCTCGGTGTAGCGCACTCACGCCGGTTCATCAGGCCAACTTATACTTACATGCGCTGAAGCTGGCGTTGAGCGCTAATAGTACTGGCTTTTATATTTTGTAGCTGAGCTTGAACAGAATCGCAGCAAATAACTAGAGTTACTTCGATGGCGAGTGGTGACAATGCACATCCCACCAATAATATCACTAATAGGCCTGCCAGTAATACTCCCGCAAACATTACCAGCTTTGCGTAACAGGATCTCTTCGTACGTTTGGTCAATGCGACTGGAACATGACTTGAGTCTGTAGTTGACATTGGCATACTGCAGGGTGTTACATTCCTCAAGAGGCGTAGTACAGTATCAACGAGACACAGAATAACAGAGATTTTATCCGAAACGCGCCAGGACGGCGAGATGAATGAATCAGAGCTCCTTCTCCATCTCTTGATACAACATTCGCTTCTACTGCAAATTCCAGTCCATCTTGCCACTGCAACGGACTCCGGTTCTGATAGGACGTTCGCAGAAGTACAAGACCAATCAGCTGGGCAGAAGATGGCGGGTCAATGTGATGGAAATGAGCATGATTCAAAGCCAACGACCACAGCGGCAGTTCCTCCACAATGCCTACCATGCTCTCACCAACCTTCGTTGCTGCAGCACTCTCACTTAGCTTCGTTATCTATCGCCTCTCTCAGATTGGCAAGAGAGAGAGCTTCTTGCCTCCTGGTCCTCCGACCGTGCCACTCTTGGGGAACGTTCACGTCTTTCCTCGCGTCCTAGCCTACTTCCGGTAAGACCTTCTGTGTATGCCCACGCAAATCTGTCTCTCAGTCTTTGTGTAGACTCTCAGATTGGGCTCGTGAATATGGCGACATCTTCAGTCTCAAAATTGGCCCTGAGACCGTCATTGTCATCTCCTCTGCAGAGGCCTTTCGGGAGGTCATCGACAAAAACTCTGGGCTCACCGCAGACAGACCACCCAATCACTATGCAGATACCGTCACGAGCGGTGGGCTCAACATGTTCATGCAAGTATAACCTGGTCATCAGCTCGACGGTCAAGAAGACTTACAGTGCAAACATAGGGCCCGCTATGGTGAAAAGTGGCGTGCACTCCGCCGAGGTGCCCATGAGATCCTCACCCCGACGGCCTCAATGAACCATCGCCCTGTTCAAGATGCGGAAAGTGCACAGCTCATGTATGATATTCTTCGAGCTCCCGATGTAAGTGCTTTTGGTGCTTGTGTATCTATGCACGTTCGCCTTTCGACGAGCTACTTCCAGGACCACTATGATGCCGTCCGTCGCTACTCGTCCTCGCTCATCCTCTCGGTCGTTTTCGGCAAGCGCGCTGCTCGCTTCGCCACGAAAGAAGTCGCTGCGTTCTACCATGTCCAGCATATGTGGGAACACATTCTCTTCCCCGGCTCCTACCCTCCTGTCGACCAAATCCCACTACTGAAATATGTCCCGGAGAGGTTCGCAGAATGGAAGTCGGTCTGCCGCGAAACTCGAGCCCTGCAGCGAGAGCTGTACTTTGGACTTTACGAAGAGACCGAGCAGCGCGGTGCTGAGAATGGGTGCTACATGGAGACTGTCATCAAGCGAGCCGACGAGTGGGGCTTGGACCGAGAGATGATTGGGTAAGCCCATTCCCGCCAACAGCGGCGATGGCCACTAGCTAACTTCGCTTGGTACCAGATACCTTGGTGGTGCGCTGATAGAAGGTGGCAGTGATACGACATCGTCATTCCTCAACTCGATGCTCCTCGCTATCACCGCATTTCCCGAAGTCCAAGTGAAAGCTCGCGAAGAGTTGGACAGGGTCGTTGGGCAAGATCGGGCACCCGAATGGGAAGATTTCGAGGATTTGCCCTACATACGTGCTCTAGTGAAAGAGGTGCATCGTTTCAGGCCGATCGCGCCTTTGATCCCTCGTGCAGCGATGGGGGATGTCTACGTACGTGATTTGATTATTCATATCAAGCACAACCTTGATCTTGGCTAGTACAAGGGCTACAAGATCCCCGAAGGTGCCACCATTATTGCGAATATATGTGTGTATCACAGCATAATATACACCCAACGCGCTGATGGTTTGTATAAGGGGGGATCTTCCACGACCCGGAAGTTTATGAAGATCCAGAGAGGTTCAATCCAGACAGATACATGGAATCTGACGTTGGGACGAAGAAGGAGCACGAGAAGGATGCAGGGGTGCGCAACGACCTCTCCTTTGGCGGAGGAAGAGTAAGCTCTTCGAATACTGATTTCGATTATTTCTCACTCGTGATTGTTGTTAAGCGTGTCTGCGCCGGCATACATATTGCAAAGTACTCTGCGGTAAGTGTACCTTGCCGGCCCAAGTATTTGTAACCAATCGAGAGTCTGCTGATTGCACAAAGGCCATCAACGTCATGAACCTGCTTTGGTCGTTCGAGTTCTTACCCCGCAAGGATGCAAAAGGTGAAGAAGTCAAGCCAGACATTTGGGACTATGCGCAGGTAACGAGAATCCTCTTTAGCAACCTGTCGTGTCTGGCTGATACGTAGGCTTCACAGGCACTGTCGAGCGTCCCGAACCCGTTCAAGTGCACAGTCAGACTCCGCAGCGCGAAACATGGGGATATCATCCGACAACGCTTCATTGACGCTACCCCTACTCTCAAGCAGTTTGAGTATGGGATCTCAGAGGAAGACAGGGCGTTCATGGCCTCGATCAGAGCAGATGCTGCGAAAGAATTGCGCAGTGGACCCGGGTATTAGTACTGAGAACAGCTCCCACACGGTGTTTTGATTTCTCTTCTATGAACACTGATGCGGAATTGGGTGAAGATGGATATTACTCTGCATTTTACAGTGCATAACGGGACTCATTCATACATCATCCCACCACCGAGGACACAACATATCCACTTGTACCTCGCTTGACCACGTTCGAATATAGCCGTATCAACATCAGGCCATGTCTGTCATAGACAGTGCCCACGAGGGTCAGAAGGAAAGATGTCTTGTTGACACATGCAGATGTTCGACACGTCCGACTACGGTAACTCCTTGGAATGCGAGACGGCAGCGAGACATGTGGGCTGAGTACTCGTACGTCAGGGCCAGGTTTGTTCATAGTTTTTCTGGGATAATAACGACGATAAGATGTGTTGTGAAGTAGTCTGGGTCGACTTTGAGGGCTTCAGAGAAGTGTTTCCGAGAGGGTGTGCTATTGTACAATCAGGGTGACGTGTAGAAGGGAGGAGACGCACGATGCTATGTATCCTCGAGACAATCCGTGGGTCATGGTTCCTGGTCTACGCACACCCAACAGCACCAATCACCGTCCCCCATTCTAACCGTACTCAAGCAGTCGAGATCAATGCAAAGCCCGTGTGCACGACACCGAACGACATATCCTGAGGCGAGCTCGGTGATGATGATGTCTGCCGCGGCGAGCAGCATTCTGAGACGACGAGTTGTGTCACCGGCTTGGAATTTCTGCGAACGCAACGCCGCACCAGTTCCTCATGATGTTGTGGGTGGGATATACCTGAGGAGGCTCGGAGCTGTGTTGATAGCCTAAGTATAGTGAGTCGTTACTACTGTGGCTCCAGTATACTGTGCTGATACACAGAGTAGCTAGCCTTATCAAGGCCGGGACGAAGCTTGTTTTTCCGGAGGTGCTTCTCACATTCGTGGGTGAAACGGCAATGTACTCGCATCGTCACCGTCGTCGCCCTTGACGGCTTCCACCCGCAACAGCAGCATCACCCTGTATACGACTACCCTGCTTCCCGTGATGCTTTCTTCCTGGCTCACGAGTTGCTCTCACTTCATGGTCATTCCGCCATATGGCTTTGCGATGGAGACACTTCTTCCATGGCACAGAAGAAGAATCCAAAGCACCGGCAGTCTTTGGTAGCTATGACAATGTTGCAACGTGAGCTGAGGTTATTAAAAAACACTGCCAATAGTGACTTGCTACCTCACAAGAAGGTGACAACTTCCAACGGTCCCTCTGAATCATGCTCGTTCGGTACGTGCTGCATCTGAGTGACTCCCACTCGTTCAGTCGGTTGACAGCTTAATATCAAGCTCGCTTCGGATAACACAGTCAGCAGGTTCTGAACAGCACCTGTCCACTCTGGGGAATCTCTTCCCGCGACGCATTGTCCCAGACACTCGTGATTATTCATAAGGACAGTGATCTGTCCTGCCGTAAGTCCTGATGATCCATTCTTACTGGCCATGACCGTGGCATTGACTCATATTTTACCTTTCAGGACAGAATTACCAAATGTCTGTGTCCAGAGAAGGTACGTATTTATACCTGATGCTTTATTCGTGGATAGATGAGAATGTTGAGTCTCTTTGCGAAACCAGACAATAAAGTTATGCACTGGCATTGTTACACTGTGCGTCGCTGCATCCTTCATACTTGATGATCACGAGATGCGTTCCGACGAAATCTAATTAGACGTGAACATATAGAGCCCATGACCTGAAATTTCGTGGGATCGCCATGAATCCAGAAAAGAACAGCGCTCGCTCATCAATTAATCCTTGCTTCGCTGATGCACCACTACCTTCCAATGTTCAAAAAACCACTGCGTCGTGGACCACTTTCCTCGTGTTGTCTTCCACTCATCTCGCCTCTCTGCCCCTTGCTTGTCCTCACGCGGCAGCTGTGGCAAGAATACAAGAAACAGCACGAATCACCGTTGTTCTTGGAAGTGATACCCGAATTCAGTTCTCTGACCCAAGGGAGCAGTCGTGCGATGAGTACTCCGCTGGCCACAGATGTCCCCGTGTCGAAGGACACATTGCTGCTGTAAGTTGCTCGAGTCAATCAATTCCTGCATGCCATGGATCCTGACACATCCTCAGGTTGGGGCCTTTGGTTTATTTTCCTGTATTGCTCGCCATAGATATGCATAATGACGATTTCTGTAGTACGCGGGGGCTCTAATGGCTTTTCTCCTTTTCGGTATTTCTATCATGCAACTCTGTAAGTTTTTTTTTTCCCGATATACTCCTAGCACTCATTGTACCCAACCCAGACACCTACTCCGGAACCTTCCACCACGATCATCTTGTCATCAAGGTCACCGTATATGGCCTCTTTATCCTTGACATCTTCACGACTATTGTCGTAGCAGCGCAAGGTTGGTATGCCATGTGTTCGGGCTGGGGCCGGCCTTTAGCTCTTGAGCAGATCAACTGGGTATTTTTTCCCCTTCCCGCCTCAACTGGTGTCGGTGAGCCACTGTCCCCCGTTGTGAAGGAATTGTTAGTATACATATAGCGCTTACAGAGTAACCATTGCAGTTGCCGCCTGGGTTCAGACATTCTACGCGTGGCGAATCTACAAGCTCGCTAATTGGAGGGTTCTTCCTGCAATTATCGTGGCCATAGCACTCATGCAGTGCATCTGCGCTATAACCATCACCGTAGTTGTAAGTGTATCTCACTACTCTCTGCCCCCAGATTTTCCTACGTGTTCGGATTGTATCTGATGATCTCGTGTTTCCGTAGACCCCAAGTCTTCAGTTCGTGAGTGAGCTGCACATCTACGACCGCCGGACTATCGTGTGGCTCGGAGGTGCCGTCGCCGCAGATATCATCATCGCTGTCTCCATGTTATATCTTGTACGTGGTGTTATTCCGTTGAAGCCACTCGTTGCTAGCTAACTGCCGCATGTTCGCGACTCTAGCTACTCTCAGCCCGCAGCGATAAATTCAAAGAAACTCAGCGCATCATCAATCGCCTGATTCGGCTGACGGTCGAGACGGGTGTGATGACGGCCACATGTGCGCTCATGGAACTGATCATGTTTCAAGCACTTCCGACCACTGATTTACATCTCTTTTTGTGCGTATGAACACCCTCTTCTGTTATGGTGCCCGCTGACTTTTGTCGAATGTCCCGCATACAGTGTATCAATTCTCGCAAAGGTTTACTCCAACGCCCTCATGGTATCACTTAACTCTCGACGCTCGATAAAGAACCACTCGTCTGATGTCGAGCATGTCGACGGGTCCCAGAGGCAGTCCTTCTCATTGCACGCACATAACATGCGGGGCAGAAAGCATCGCACTTTAGATAGCTTCGGCATTGTGCCAGGTACAGACGCAGGAGAACAAACAGTGGTACATATCACGACACCTATAGATCGGGATGTAGAGACGTCGTATGAGCAGGATGGTACGGGAACGAAGGTGGCGAGTTTTCCTACTCATGACTTGCATCGTTTACTGAGCAATGATGGCTTGCTGGCGCTTTAGAAAGGCTGTGATATCATTCCTTGAAGCACAAACCAGCAGATCCATTAATCGAGCGTGACAGCGCAGTCCCAGTTACACGTGAAGAACGAGAAGTATTAAAGTTGGACTTTATTGTTGTTATATCTACGACCGATACTTGTTCCTTTCCTCACCGCTCCCAGGCTCAATAAGCGCAACATGATGTTTTCCCTAGTTTTGAGCTGAATACCACTCCGCTCTCCCAATCATTTGCCTTCTCATGTAGGACAGCCTATGTCCCCTCCCTAGTACTTACTATGACCGTGACCTTGTTTGGTCAGTGTATGTAAAGGTAAGTGCCATTGACAATGTTGTCTGCATAACTTGAACTGCTTTGGTCATGGTGGACATTGTGGCGCTCGGTCATAGCCGACATGGATATAGGCTGGAAATATTACTTCTGCTGTCCACGACGTCCTTGAGAGATACTTAAAGCATCCGCTGTGTACAGCTCCGCCGCCGCACTCTTCGCTTTTAACTCTTTGAATGTCGTTGGAGGGACGCTCGAGTGTTGAAGTAACCAGGTGCGTGTTGTTGGCGAAAGCTACAGGTCGACGTCCGATGTATACACTCGAGCAACAGCTTCTAAATGTCTCCGCAAGTCGACGATGGACACAGACCAGCACGTCAGCGATCCAACACTACGTTTGCGCCCTTTAACTGGCGGCGTGGAAAGACCGACACTGCAGTCCCACAGCAGGTCGAACCCATACCACCGCTGTCTCTGGAGGCTCTCATCGAAGCATTGACTCCCCCTGCTGTTCCCTCCATTACCCATGCAAGAGCTCTGGCTGCGTTGCTATCAAAACAGACATCAACACCAAGACTTGCCGTACTGAGTCCCATTCTGGCTTCACTATGTTCTGCGGAGTCTCCTTCATCACTGCAAGCGGCCGGGTACGACATCCTGGCAGCGTATTGGGAGAACAGCGGGTCTGTCACCCTAACAACTGCAGACCGATTGGTCTGCTTCTCTCTGTTTATGGATTTGTCGATTCCTTGGAGTAGCGACCTCTGGGAGCCTCGATTCAAAGCTTTGGTAGCACTCATACGCTCCGGAGTTGAGACCTTTGGAGTAGAGTCATCTTTGATCAAAGTCATGCATAGCTGGATAGAGAATGCGTTCTCAGGTATATCCAGTCACGATGGCTCCATTTCGCAGGAGGAACGCGGTGAACGTCAACGTGGCGTCGAGTCCATGATTGGTCTGTTATTGTCTCTCCTCGACAGACCCGAATTCGTATCGCGTGTAACGGAAGCCGACACAGGTGCTATTCTGGAGCTCTTTGGGGGTCTCATCGAGAAAGCATTATTCTCGTCACCAGATAACAATATACCACTTGCATCACCGTTGTCTGAAGCGACCATGATCAGCCCAAGCAGCAGCAGCGGAAGAATACCTCTCAAGCACCACAGGCAACAGTCCTCACTATCGATCTCTCAACCTTCTGCTCAGAAGACGGTTGGTGACTTCATTGTCGAGTCTTACCTGCGCTATCTCGACATCCGTCTCAAGGCCATTGCCCCTGTGCATCTCAAAACAATACTCCCCCACCTCTTTCGAGCCTTAGCGTACTACGCATCACCATTACCGAGATTATCGCTTACTCCTGTTTCTCCTCACCAGCATGCGATTGAGAGCAGCATCATGGAAAAATTAGACTCTCTCGTGACTGGCCCTTACTCGTCTTCCTGTACTGTGATTCTCAAGTATCATCTTTTCCCTGTGGACAAAGACCTGTTGGGGTCGATGAGGACATCACTAGGTGCTTTAAGGACGCTTCGAGCCTCCATTCGGAGAGTTCTGGTCACGCGACTTGCGCGGTCATACATAGCGCGAACGAGCTCAATGAACTACACTCCTTCTGGGGCACCAGGCGCATTCGATCTTCCACGGGACCTACTAGAACGGGCGTGGGCAAAAGAGGGCGATTTGTCCACGTGGGATCTCAACAGATTTCGCTCCGTGCTATGCTCGTGTATCAAGTCCTGGGTCGAGTCCCAAACGACACCGGATCCCTCTTCTAGTCAATCAACCTCGCACGTGGCTGAGGTTATCTTGACTGAGATCGCGGGAATGTTGAAGGATATTACCCAGGCATCCGACGAGACGGGCGATGAGCTGGATTACGAGGAGATCGAGGCTGTAGGCGACGTTTTACGCGAACTCACGTCATTCATTCGTCTGCAAAGGTAGGTGTAGGATCTGCACATACGACGCGGACGTTTCTAAATGCGGCGGCTCTTTGCTCAGATACCCGGATGGTAGTCTAATACGCATCACTTTGTCCCCGTCAGAGGTGCCCACAAACCTCATCACCACTCTTTCGACTCTTCTTTCGCAGGTATTCACCGACACTCCACTTCACTCGGTCCTCCCTGCGGTGATCCTTTCACTGTCAAATCATATGCCTGACGCCGACACTTCCCAGCTTCTGGACGTCATGAACGAGCGGCAAAATTTCTCGCCAACAACGCCCGCTTGGCTTGATAATTGGCTGGCTGTTCTATCGGTTGAAGATCTCTACACATCGCAACGATTACTCACTCGCAACAATGCTTTCAATGTGCTGCAGTCGGTCTGGGACTTCGTCAAGGATATCCCTTCTTATCGTCGACCCCTCGCAGAACTCTTGTTCTGTTTTTGGAAAGCACGTAACGTGGACAACAAGGATGATATCACTGCCATTGCCATCTGGCGTATGCTAGGAGACGAGGTTGTTTTGCGTGCTACCGAGTCTTTCAACGAGAGGACCCCTGACAAGGAGAACTCACAGGACGCCGACCGTTTTTCGGATGAGATCGTCTCTTTTTTGACAGAAGTCGCGGCTAAGCCACAAGAGGAGGAGTACGAGGTTGATGCTTCGTCGCCACTGCCATTCGTGCAGCCAGGATCTTCTGCCTTGACGTCTCCAACCTTCTCCCGCATGCAATCCGACTTTCCGTCTTCCATCAAGGACAGAGAGCCTGGTATACCTTCTGTCATGTCTTTGCTATCGTCCCTGACTTCTGGCCATTCATCGCGCTCTCAGTCGCAGCCTCCGCATATGCGCAATGTCATGCCTTCATCTGAACCACCGAGCACTCCTACGTTGGATCCAAACACGACTCCAACCTCTGTCGGTGCTGTCGTTGCTCTGGTCTCGGCGTTCAGTCAGCTCGCTTTCACCTCTTTTGCTGTCGTCGAGAGCCACCTCGAATTGGCTACGCAGTTGTACACCGTTCTAGTCACGCTTCTTGGAGGAACAGCTTGTACCAAGGCGAAGCTTACGATCCTCCAGTTTTTCATGAGGCTCAGGGTAGACCGTGATCACAGGCTGTATTTTGCGTACGACGATTATGACCGGGATGGCCTGGTCGCTTCTTTAGCGATCTTGATTGGTAGAGGAGATAAGGACAAGTCGACTACTGCTGTCGACGAGCGATTGTTGGACGAGATTGAGCTTCGAAGAGCACGCTCAAAATTACCTCTGCAAGAAAGAACAGGCCGCCGGTTGTCTCGAGGTCGTGGAGGTCCACCTTCTGGTTCTGGTTCAAGCCGAAGTCGCTCAAGGGCAGCGACACGCATGCTGGGTAATCCTGCTACTCTATTGAAGCGTATGAAGCACAAGGAGCCCCTCTGGACCCTACCGGAGAGTTTACCGTTCTCGATTTCGTCGGAGGCGGATACGCCCAGCGAGCGGCTTGCGTCATATGATCCTGCGTGTCCGGATAACCGCGTTGTACTGCGCCTATCCACGTACCTCAGGGAAGTCGTTCATATTATCAGGACCACAAAGGACTGGGATCTTCTTTCGTATGTTTTGTGCCATTTTCCAACACAGCTGGCGAACAAGCACCTGTTCTGCGGCCCAAAGTCCAAGGTCCTATTGAACGACCTTCTTGTCACGCTCTGCAACTCTATACAAGATGGCACCTTGGGTTCCTCGATAGAACGCTGGCCAGAGGGTATCATTCCAAGGGATGCTCAAGGCCTTGCATATCATACGCTCACCGTTCTCATCAGCTACAAACGCTGTTACGAAGAGATACAACCTCGGCACAGACTCATTGAAGTATTCCTAGCCGGCCTTAGTGGCCAGCCCTCCACCGTCAGATGTTGTCTCAATGCGCTGTCCCTTTCGGCATTTGAGTTGCAGCCTTCCATGACAAAGTATCTGCCGCGCATTTTGGAGAAACTTTCACAGATCATGTCAAACCCTGCGATGGCTGTTCATATCATCGACTTCCTTGCCATCGTTGGCTCTCTGCCAGATCTGCACAGCAACTTTACTGAAGCTGACTACAAGATGGTGTTCGGTGTTGCCCTACAGTACCTCCAGCAGCACAATCATTCGGATACCTCAGTCACAATTTCGTGGGCTCTATCTCAGCACGTGCGTGTTATGGCCTATTATATCGTCTACCTTTGGTTCCTGGCAGTGAAACTTCCTGATCGTCATCGCCATATCAAGTACATCACGCGACAACTCCTTCTTGCTAACGAGGGTAGAGATGATGTTGATGAATCGACGGAGGTCTGCTTTGACTGGCTCGCGCGATACACCTACGCAAGTGCGGACCCGCGTCCAGCGAACTCGATGCTCAGTGACATCATTACGAAGTCTCCAGCTACGGACTCTTCCGCTGAACCAGCTTTATCGGAGAAGAGCTGGATCCTTGGGAGTTCTGTAGTCACAATTCGTGTCCTGGCACGGCGAGGTTGGGTGGAGGTGGTCTCTCGTAGAGCATCAGGTCTTTCGAAGTTCCTCTGCAGAGCGGAAAACGTCCCGATGATCACTCCAGGGGATGTGGATCCGGACATTCTCTCATTATCTGCGAGCTTAGTCATGGACAGAACGATGGACACCGCTGGAGACGCCTCAGAAGTCAAGGAGATATATGAGGTAAGATGGTCATTGGGATTTGTGGGAATACGCTGACATCAAGCCATTGAAACGCAGGAGTTAAGGGATCATGCCCATGGCACAGACAACGTCCCACACCCTGATCCCATTACAGGTTATGTATGGTCCAATTCCGCGCCCTCTCAAAGACGCAAAGATGTGGCTATAGATCCTAGCTACTTCGCTTTACAGTTGTCATCGTACCCAGACAGCAAGCCGTCCTCCGTGGGTCGTATGGTTGTGGATTCGTCGCGCCTCCCTTCCTTCATCCGCTCATTCGACAGAATGCCTGTCATTGATACCCACAAAGTCGGCATCATGTATGTTGCTCCAGGGCAGAGCGACGAAAGGGAAATTTTGGAGAACACCCACGGATCCCCTGCTTACGCTCGCTTTTTGGAAGGCATCGGTCGACTCATCGATCTCCGAGGACAAGTTGACGTGTATGCCGGTGGACTCGATCCTGACGAGGATGGTGAATACGCATATGCATGGTGGGACGACATTGGTCAGATTCTCTACCACACCGCCACCCTGATGCCATCCGGGAGAGAGAGCAGCTATACAAACAAGAAAAGACATATCGGCAACGATTACGTCCGAATCATCTGGAATGACTCTGGGCTCCCATACAAATTCGACACGCTTTCAACGCAATTCCAATTTGTCAACATCGTAATCGAGCCCCATTCGCGGGGCGCTATCGCCGCATTCTCTAACAACCTTCACGAAAACGAATATTTCAAAGTCACCTTACAGCGGGCTCCGGGCATGTCAGAGTTCACTCCTGTAGGGGAGTTCAAACTTATATCTGCGGAGCAGCTTCCGCTCCTCGTTAGACAGCTCAGCCTCTTGACAGATTGGTTCGTCGATGTATACCAGCACACCAAAAACGATACCTCTCGAGTGGAAAAAGTCACAAACTGGCGACACCGCTTGCAAGCTATCAAACGATTCCGTGCCCAAGTTTCCGTCGCCACGGTGCCTGAGAAATTGGAGGGAATCATGGGACAAGAGAGTTTCAGGGATTTCACTACAGCATTCTAGCTATTTTGTATCGTTTACTTGTCTATTCGCGCCCATCATCATGTATGCTTCCGCATGTTCCAGTCATGTTACACATTGCCTCTTTGTATCCAATATCCAATGTATAATCACAATTTTGCGGACCAAGAAAAATCAATACACCTGGAACCTTGAAAATGTTATCATAAGCAATGTGAAGCTCGACAGACAAATACAGAACTAGTCTGAATCAGTACATAAATCAATGATTGAAGTATCTGGCTGTGGACGTCGTAGAGTTGGTCTGGTTGTCGATTTAGATTTGGGTGGCGCAGGCACGTCCGACTCGCTAGAGATTTCGATATATCCACCCGTCGCGAATGTTTTTGAACGTGCTGGTTTGCGCGGAGCAGGCATTATGGGTGGTACACGGGGTAAGCTTGTAGTTCTGAGGTTGGCTTTCGGCTTCGGTGGTGCCAGCTTATCCGTACGAGTAGTCAGGTCTCTAAATATTTGGATATCTGGGTCGTTGAATAGGCTCGCGATCTTGGCCGTGCTACTGCCTCCCGCTGCAGATTTGGGAGTTGAATCATGAGAGTCGACCGTGGGTTTCTTCGCCTTTATCGCTGGCGATATACCGGGTTTACGGGATTTGAAGAACTCCGGCATTGCGGCGGGCTTGTGCGCAGTCCTGATAGATGGTCGGCTAGGCGGAGGGTCATCGTCGTGGTAATCATCTTCAGTTCCGCCAATCTCTTTCATACGGGCTATACGACCAGGGGCTGTTGCTGCCTTCTCCAGGAGGGGCGCAGGAATGGGTACAAGGTGATCGTCTCCGCCCTCACTCTCCTCCATAGACGGCAGTCGAGTAGATGACATCTTAGGGACAGCGCTGGTGCTTCTTGCTTTTCCATTTTTCGACCTGCCTTTCGTAGACTTTTTCGCAGCCTTATCTTCGTATACTTGCACCAAGTCGGGGGCCACGAAGCTCACCATACAGGCTGGCATCCACATTCGCAGATGGTCGGTAGGTGCAGCAGCAGGAGCCTTCTTGCCTTTTGTTTTGAGCCCTTCGTCGTCATCGTCTTCGTCATCGCCTTCAGAGTCGGTCCATCCGGTCTTCGGGACATTCCGCTTGCCCTCGATACCTTCCTCGACGGCCTTGACGAAGCTTGCCGGATTGACTTCGAGTCTATACTCTAGCAGTCCATCCGTAGACGCGTGGTTGCGAGAAGAGTGTATCTTGATGATGACAGATTTCTTTATACTGCCTTCGTCGTCGGATAGCTCATCGGGGTCGTGTAGCGGACGGCGAGAGGTTCCCTTCCTTGAATGAGACATCACCAAGCTTTCTAGACGATGGGCTGTGATGGTTCGCTGGGACCCAACGGGAGTGGAGCTCCGACCTAAAGACTACAGATGCGGCAACACAACGACTTCGAACATTTGAGCAAGGCGTACCACTGTTTTCATCCCAATTTAAAGCTCCTCTCCTTAACATCCGACATACAATGCCTGACCACAACCAACTCCTGAATCTCTTGACAATGATATCTTTGACTCCCCACTCAAAGCGGTCCTCACAGACACGCGCAATAGCAGCAATATCTGGATCCTCCCGCCATACTATTTTACTCCTCAACTCCTCCGCGATCTCACGTTTTGCCTTTGCAACGACACAATCAATTTCAGAGGCGGGTGTTGCCTCACGCGTCTGGTATTGAAACAGCTTCGTAAGGGCCTTGGCGATAGCGCGTTCTTCGCTCGTCACGGGATTCACATACGCCATGAGGACTTGCATGTCAGGTAGCCAATTCGACTGCTGTATCCTTGCTGCGAGAGACGGGGTCTTTTTCTTCATGATTCCGCGACTGTTTGTGCGCAGCTCTGCGCAAAGCTCCTCTCTCCAGCCCTCAAGCCACCTCATGAGCTCCGCTTGTTCTGCGATACCTAGCGTTACCCGCGTCTTGCTCGCCTTTCTCGAGCTACCTGTACCGTTTGTTTGCAGACCAAGAGTGATGGAAAGTGAAAGCGAACGGATCTTGTGTACCAGCGATTCGCCGAATCCACATTGAGCGAGGCTAGCTGCGACTTGAGGACCACAGCCTTCAACACCTTTGCTGTAGTCACCTCCACTGAGCAGTGCAATGAGGATCAGACCCTCTTGATTGAGGTTCACCTGATAGGCGGGTCTGTACGTGAGTCATAATCAGCCGACGATTAGAGGTTATCGTACTTTGGGGTTTCGCTTGATGTCTTCAGCAGAGAACGTCATGGTATGGTTTTTGTCATCCCGTCCATCCGCATTCGTGAGGTCGTGAACCCTGTTACCAGAGAGGTTCTTCGATTGACTACATACTCAGGTCAATAACAGTAATGGAATATGCGAGGTCGACGAACTTGCGAATGACCAAAGTCGCACCAAATACAAGTGTATCCACATCGTCCGTCAACACCGCGTCGATAACGCCAATACGATTCAAGTACGCGAGCTCGGCTTCAGCCTCACCTGGCGCCTTCCATCGAAGAGATAACCAAGAATCAATCAACAAGCCTCATTCGAATCACCAAGGTCCTGGAGCAGACAAGAAACTCACCGTCCTCCACTCAAATCCAAATGCTTCAATCATCACCTTCAACCCCTCAATCATCCAGTTCGGCTTCATATCGATCACTTTGCCTCGCTTCATCTCTGGCCTCAACGGGCCGTCGAACACGAATAGAGGCAGGAACGGAACCTACAAAACAACACTGCGTTATCTCCCCCTTTCCTTTGCACTGGCACAGTAACAGAAGGATCTTTATGATGGCATACTTGTAATAGTTTCGTTAACCGGAAAAAGATAGTCCTCAACTCCGGGTTCTCCCCTTCCTTGCCGTATTCTGCGTGTACGAACCAAATGGAGGCGTCAATCCCTATACGAAAAGCGCGTGGATGAGGCAATGCCGGGTCCCCATGGGAGGAGGCTGCTTGAAACCCGTCGTTGACGGCGATGGATGTAAGGGAGCGCGGTATGCCGGCGTCGCGGAGGGCCTGCAAGAGATTTGCCGCGTAGTCGTTAGCAATGTACCGCAAGGCGCATAGGTCAAGACCTACAGTCCATAAGCCCGGTACACCCATTGTTGTGGCTTGGCTGGTGACTGGTCGAAACAAATATGCTGTCGAGTCGGACGGTTGGGTTTGCCAGTTTCGTTGTGGACGCGAAACAAAAGTCGCGACCGAGGCAAATGAGTCACGAGGCTTGCACGTGATCGCGACGCGCTGCACAGTTGCACTTGCGAAAGGAATCGCGATCGGCCAGTCTTTTGTCGCAGAGCAATCGTCAAGCACGAACTTTTCTGCTGCTGATACGAGATCGACGTTAGAATACGATACATATTGTAAGGACACGAAGAAGACACATTATGTACGATGTACGAGTAAGTAAACGCAAGCCAGTACGCGAGTACAACTTCAAACAGTCAATGGAAGAAGGTATTAAGAAGCTTAGCTTGAAGTACGTCCCAAAGCGCCTTCTACAAGCAACAAGGTGGGAGGACACGGATGTAACAAGAAGCGAGGGGGAGCGTCCAAGGATATTTCCAGAAGCCGTGGGTTTTCGAATGCGAAAGAAAGGAGTCCCCGATCCCCACCACCGTGTGATGAGAGAGGAAAGCAAAGCGTCGAAACGACACTCCAAGAAGACAAAATGATTAAGGACGAAAGAGATCAAGATATAGGAGCAAGGAAGGTGAAGGAAAGTCGAGGGATTAATGGCAAGCTGTCTACCGTAGGATTTATAAACAAACATGAGTGAATCCGAGGGATGCGGACACGGATGCCGACGAGATGATGGGAGAACCTTCCAGTGACCATGGCGGAGGCGCGAAGGAGGAATGTGTGCGTGAGATCTGAGACCGGAGAATTCAGGCTCCTGAGATGGGGACAAGACGAAGGGAGATGGAAGCAGAGATGGTAGAAAAAAAGAGATATCCAATAAATAGCATCTTCAATCCGATGCGCCAACGATACATGTTCCGAGTTTACGAAAGTCGAGGAGCGTCTTGCAGTCACGATATCAGTTACGCAGCTCGTTCAGTCTGAGCGGAGAGGCACTCACAATTAAATGCGGAGAGCATTTCCCGCCAAAACCATAAGGTAGGGAACGACCTTAGCCTGAGATCGTCAAATGCGCCGCGAGATGCTCGTCCAATCCTGCCAATCTATGTCCGTGTCCTTCCAGAACGCTGCCGGTGGGAGCGTTGTAGCCGTTGTGACGGGGCGGCGCGACCATTGAGTGATGGTTCCTGATCGCATACGCTCCTATGCCTACACCAGGCGCGCTGACAACGTCTGCCCCCGCAGGCTTCCACACTCTGTTACTTTGCTCCGCTCCGTCCATCTTCCAAATACTTCCCGGTCCTCCAGACATGCTCGGTCCGCTCGCCGACGAGTTAGACGGCCCTAGCCTGGAAGGTCGTCCGACCCCGATAACGCCAACGCCTCCACTTGGCGCCGTCTGCTTGTCATCTTCAGCAGAAGCCGCATTTGTGATAGAAGTCGGACTTGTCCGCACACTAGAAAGCGTGTCCGTGGCGCTGCGAGGCTGACTCTGGTACAAGGCCTGCGAGACATATTCGTACGATGGGTGCCGCGGCTGAGCGTGAACGGCGGGGCCCTCATCGTACCCGCCCGCGTACTGGGCGTTGTACTCGTCTAGAGACCAAGAAGATGTTGACGTGCTCGGGCTGGAGTGAATTGAGTGAATGGAGGACATGCTACGCTGTCCTTGCGCAGCGTGCCAACGATAGTTGCTGTTATTGCTGGAAATGAGGGGGGAGCTGTTGGGCGAGTTCGTTTGAATAAGGTCCTGAAGGAACGACGGCAACAAGTTTGCGGCGTTCGGTGTGATCTCCACAACATTTCTCTCAAGGGCAGCGCTAGCAGAAGAGATTGGGGAAGCAACTCGGGAAGACCTTGCAGACGACGTTGTTGCCGCCGGACTTGTGGGGTGCGAACCTGTCTGCCCATATCGATATCCTCCATCGGGAGCCTTGGTCTGGTAAATTGCTGCAGCAGGCTGGTGACGATGCATCTGCGGCAACAAGACCGGTGGCTGAGGATGGAGACGAGCTGGAAGCCCGGATGCAAACTCTTCGCTCGGGCTGTGCTTGGGATAGGGCCTTCGATACGACGTTCGCATATCCATCTGCGACCTTGACCGCGCTGAAGCCGATCCTGCCGCAACCGCAGCGATACGAGGGCCCATCACGGCACCTCCACCTCCGTATCCCTTGGGAGAGATAGCGGCCGTGACCTGCTGTGAATTGGTATTGAGGAAAGGTGGCGTGGTGGAAGAAGAGCCTGCAGGCACAGAAGCCCTGCGATGGAGATGATGGGTGGGATAGGCATATGCAGGGTCGGTGTTGACTGAGTTGAGGACATTGGTGAGGAGGGCAATGCGTTCTGCTTGCACAGCTTGTGAGATGGAGTCGCCATTCCCTTCCGCGTCTGACAAAATTTCATGATGTGATCAGTGATTGCGAAGAACGAGGAAGACAGAGACAAGGGAAAGTGGGTGATCAAGGGTCCGTGTATTGTAAGACATGGAATCAGAGACTTGGGGGCAGATCGAGGACGAGGGTAATAGAGAAGTGGTACAGGCCAACAGACAAGGCGATCACGAGACAAACAGGACATGGACGACTCACAAGGATAACATGTCTGGCACACCTTTCTCCTCCTCCAGTTCAGATAATGGCACTTCGAACATACCCAGTCCCCTGGCTGCTTCTCCGCCGCGCCCTTGTTCCCAGTGTTGACGATGGGAGGGTACTACACCCAATATACTGTCAATGACGTTCATAAAACACCCATTGCTAGTAACCGCGTACCTGCATGACGGTTGACCCCAAAGGCCTGAATTGCCCCCTCTCGGGGAAAGGCTCGTTGTCGGGCCAGTACATGACACATGGGCTCAGTGGATCTGACGAGATATTCCGAACGCGTCCGCCGCTGGCGAGCGCGTGGCCACTGGGGGTTAAGAGCGGATACGTCGGCGGAGGAGCTTTGGTGGGAAAATCACGTGAAGGAGAGGAGTTGCGCGACAAGCTCATTGTGTGCGTAGAGGGCGCAGGAGGCAATGTTTGGGCGCGCTGAGAAGGATGAGCTGGAGGCCCGGAAAGTGGAAGAGACGGGACAAAATGAGAGTTGGATTCTGAGAACGAGCACATTGAGTGGCGTGGGTCGCCGCATCCGTAGCAGACCATGTTCCTACTGAAAGGCAAAATGAGGGTGAGCGAGAGGAAGATGGCGGGGTTGGCTGCGACAATGCTGATTGCCTTTTCAGCCAGAGACAAAGGTAGCGATCAGTGCGATCAAAATTGAAAACGCACACAGACGATCGAGCTGGGGCGACTTGGGTCGGAGACTCGGATTTAACGACGAAAAACTCACCTAAAGTTATGTGTGAAGCACGCCACGCATCTGTTGAAGGTTCAAGAAAAATTGTCAGCGGAACCATACAGGGGTAAGGCTGAGGCGGGAGCAGCTCCGGAACCACACCAACACTGCATGCAAGTGCGCGGAACCATAAAAACACAAAAAAGGCGGACACTCAAATATCAAACTGACGGTGAGGAGCATGAAACAATGATGTCCACCGAGGCAAAGTGCAATTATAGAACCGAAAGACTCACATCCAGTCTCCCAACCGGAACTCAGTCTTGGCTGTCTGACCCGTTAGAGCCGGTCCGAGGGCTTGCGAAGGGTACTTGGTGGCGGCGGTCTACAATTAGGGATCAGATGATGGTCAGCATACGTGGAACATATAGCGAAGAGGTGGAGATGGGCATCAGCGGTGAAAATGAATGCACCAAACGTCTCGGAGGGGTATGAGAAACCGGTACAATATCACAGGCCCAGGGTTTTGTTCTTGTTCCCAAATGGAGAAGGAGTCAACAAGACGATGCATACATACCTTTTCTAGCTCCCCCGCAGCCTTGAGACTGTACGGGGCTGTGCCCTCCAAATCAGATGCTAACGCCGGCGCGAGACCTTCGCCGTTGCTCAGAGCAAATGAGGCCTAAGCAAAATTGAGTTAGTTGTCTGCGGTGGCTTCGCTCTCCAATGTTAGATGAAAGCTGAGATTCGAACAAAAGGACAGACAGGAGGTCCTAGCTATATGTCGTCGGGAAGCCGGGTACTCAGAACAAACCATGAGGGTAACGGGACCTGGAACAGACTTGAATGAGACGGAAGACGTCGATAGGTTCGCGAAAACATCCATCCACCAGACGATGAAACAAGAAGAGCAGAACTTGGTTGACCAACGCACTGAGTGGATAGGAGACTGAACCCGTCAGTATAGGGGTGTTTGAGGCGGTGCAGAGTTTGAGGCTTGGGCAAAGGTGGAAGCAAAACGGGACATGGTTCACGACGAGTGTCCGTTTTGAGCCCGGAAAAATGGTAAAAGTGGGGAAAGAAGATGGATACGCTGACATAGCAAAGCTGAAGAGAAAAGAGTAGACGACATTGAAGGCCGCGGAGATAGATTCAATCGGCACTCAGGTACCGAGGAATAAGCAAATGAATGTTCAATGTAAATTGCTGAAACAACGCAAGGCAGTTTGAGACTAAGTCTCGACGTTCCTGGGCGATCAGCATCGTGATATCAACTGCATCCGGCAGCGTCGTCGTCAAGACCCGGGAGCAAAAAAACATAGCCACTTGGACGTGAAAAACAAGGGCCGGCGAACGGAAGAAACGAACCTGATCGTGTGTCGCGTACAGTAGAAATATCTTTGCGCCTTTGTCGACTTGCAAGGGCATCGAGAATGCTTGTAGATGCGAGGGAGGAAAGCGCGAGGAAGGGCGAGCGGTGTACACGATTGGAGACGGTGTGCTCTATATATATCCACCAGAGAGGCCAGTCAATGACGCGAGAATGAGACACGAAAAGGGTGTACGTACATCTGACTCTCGTAGTCGCATGGCGATTTGAATTACCTCCCGTAGATGAGTACCGTTAATGTGTGGTAGCGGAGAGATAACCTAAGGTTTTGATAAAATATTATCAGCCTGGTGCCATGCCCCGCCAAACGCCAGAAAACACACCTTCAAGACCCTCGATTGGCTTGCTATGAACGCTTCCAGCAAGTGCTCTGTTTCTTTGTCGGATCCTACGTCCAAAGCTTGACGAGCACAGGCAAGGGCGAGAGGGAAATTGGCATCGATGTCAAGGTCACCGCCGGTATATATGTCTTGTGGTCCCTCGCCCGGAACGTTGTCGTATGTATCGCCCGGATGTTGACAACTCGCCGATCCCGACAGGCGGCAGGAATGCGGTGTTTGCTGACCCAATGCCAATTCGTATTGCACATCGTGGCCGCTCAGCTGGGTGACCCTGGTAACGGGACAGTTGCGCTTGAAGACCTCCGTGGGTTCGTGCTCTCGCCGTGCACTGCGGTCGGAGCAGTGTATGGACAGTGACGGCGCCCCGTCGCGATGCAGGTTCGCGTACGGTTGGCGGCAGGTGTCTGAGTGTCCGTGTCCGCTAGTCGAGGCGCCATATCGTAAAGACGAGCTTGAATCGTGGCATGTGTCAGTGGGCGAGTAAACGTGGCCGTCGTCATGGGCAGGGCGGGTTGAAACACGTCCAGCAAACACGTCCTCCCGCGGGATCTGGGCTGCCGCGAGTCCGAGGGCATGCGCTCCGGAATATTCATAGTCGCCGTCGTGCCCGAACGAGAAGAGGTCAGAATGAGAGGCAGCGTCGTATAACGACTTTGAGACCATTGGCAAAGAGGGACGGGCGACGTGCGCCCGGCGAGGGGCAAGCAAGCGAGACTAAGTACTCGAGCGAGAATGAAACAGGCGAGATGGCTACTATGTACAGAGGATATTGTGCAACGCACCTCGTCTGTAGACACGCCACCACCAATATACGGCGGTGTCGGACGCCATGGCGACAGCGTACGTGGGATTGCGCTCGCCGCCACTGCACGTCGACTCGCTTTCCGCAGAGAATTTCCTAGTACTCTAGTTACGTACGAGCAATGGTGGATCCAGCTTCGAAGGTGCGATTTATTGTCAGTAGCCATATTGGGACACACTTCGGCATTGTGGCGCGCGCTCGGTCCTCCTCTGTCGTTCCCCACCACAGTCAATGCGCTCCTCGTAGCAGTCGACGCTGCTTCCCAGGGTACACAAAACACGCTGGCGGCCTCTCATCTTCTCTCCAAGTCGTATCACGCAAAGCTTCTCGCCAGGGTAAACGCGCACCAGCCGACATGTCGTCGTGCTCGCATTCACGCCTTTCCTTATAGCACAACAGCGTCCACCTCCACTCATCATTCTAGCCCATACCCGTTTCCATGTTGTGCTCTCTACGGTAATCCGTCACTAATAGACCCAACGTATGCACCCCTCAATCCCAGTGCTCCTCCTCGCATCGACTGGAGAACCCGCGCAAAAAGGAAGACTGGCGAGCCTTCGAGCCCACATAAAAAGTCGCTACCACACACCAGGAAGGGCAGGTTAAGGCGGGTCAAGCCCGATGGACCGCGTGCAGACCCAGACGAACCGTTCCATCAACAAGTGCACGAATACCAAAACCAGTGCGTCTCCTTGTGTCTTCTTCTTGGCGTGAACGCTCAATGCTGCGAGGTAGCTTCAACCCGATGCTAGAAGCCGAACGACACGAAGACGAGGCAGTCCTCAGAGAACGTCTGTCTAGCTGGTCGTTGGAGAAACTGCAGGAGGAAGGGTATTGCATCACAGAATTGAGGGCGTACTGGCACGAAAACTATATGTACGGGAAACCCTATGCTGTCTTTTCGTTGGGACCGGGCATCGCGTTGCCGCCCCACCACCGGTTCGAGTACGTCCCTCGCATCTGTCCATCTTGCCATGTTGTGACGATGCACTTAGAAATGGCACTCAAGTTCTCGCTACACATTTCGGCCCGCTTCGACAGCAAGACATCATACGCGGTTCGGTCCTTTTTCGCACCGAGACTCAACTGCACATAAGCTTTCCCGAAAAGTTCGATCTAGACACAGAACTACCATGGAGGCTCGACATTGGAAGGTCTAATATTGTGTTTGAAAGGATGAGCGAGGCGGTACGGCAGATGAAGCATGACACCGCGAAACAGGAAAAGTCGGATATGAACAGCGCGACCAGAGAGGTCATTTTACAAGGGACGTTTTTAAAAGATATTCTCCTCAAGTCTTTCGGTCCGGGAAGGAGGGCAAAGCCGGAGGTGGAGGTCGACGTTGCTGCTGATAAAGGCGAGGAGGGTGTCGGTCAGAGCATGGAGAAACATGACGACAGGTTACAGATGGACGGTCTCTTCAAGGACGACTCGAGGATTGTGAGCTGGGCACGGCGTTACTCCCAGTCAGACCCCATAGCAGTGCATGGTGATCCAGTCCTCGATGGGTTGAACTCGACGCAGATAAGAGCGGTAGCGATGATGGTCGACAACCGGTTTTGCCTCGTTCAGGGGGTACGTACGATTTTTATCTCTTTGCATTTGATAGAGTCGTTGACGATGAATATGATTGGCAGCCTCCTGGTACTGGAAAATCAAAAACAATCATCGAGACGGTCAAACTCCTCAAGGTGAGTTCACTCCACGTTGCTTCTTCGTATTTGCGTAGTGAAATCTCCTAGAAACACTTTGGCGTGCCCCATCCCATCCTCATCTGTACCTTTACCAATGTCGCCGTCGACAACATCATCGAGGGCATTCTCTCTTCGTCCCTCCACCCCCTCCGCGTTGGCACCTCAGGCAAAATAAAGCCTTCTCTCTCCAAATGTGTCCTCGAAAATCGGCTGGCGGTGCACCCTCGAGCCCCTGATTTGGAAAAAGCGAGGCAACAGGTACAGGTGACACGAAACAGAATGAGGGAGATGCGAGAGAGTATCCGCGAGCTCAAGGCGAAAGAGAAAAGTGGAGCAGGGCTAAAGAAGAGGTATGAAGGAATAATCGAGAACAGGGAAAAGGAGGAGGAAAGGTTGAGAAAGATGGCAGAAAGGCAAAACCGACGGGCGTATGCAATTTATATGGATATATTGACCCAAGAGGTATTAGCTGCTGATGTGGTATGTGTCGTGTTCCTGCTCACTTTGAAACCGCGGACGACAATATCTAATCGACGGGACCAGGTGTGTACGACGTGTATCTCGTCAGCTGCGGTAGCCCTGAATGTAGTCGATTTCCCGATCGTGCTAGTGGACGAGGCATCCATGTCGACGGAGCCTGCGACACTCGTTCCTCTCATGAAAGGGGTAAGCATCCCATACATTGGTCGGCTGTTCAGAACATCATGTTGATTCGTTTCATAGTCAAAGCATGTTGCGCTCATTGGCGATCACAAGCAACTCCCGCCTGTTATCGCCAGCAAGGAGGCACAGGATGCTGGTTTCGGGATCAGTCTCTTTGAACGGCTTGCGGAGGAGAGCTGTAAGTCGCGCCATCATTATCTCGGGAAATCACCTCAAGTACTGACTTGTATAGTTCTACCGTCTATCATGCTTGATATCCAATACCGAATGCACCCAAAGATCTCACGCTTTCCCTCGCACGAGTTTTACGGCAAAAGTGTGCGGGACGGCACGATTGACGCACTGGGCGTCATCTCCCCTGCTTTGATGCCACCTCATTCGGTGTTCATGTCAGATGAAATGAACGCGCAGGGTGAGACCGTGTCGAGGCCGTCTGTGGTGTTCTTGGACCATGTGGGAAACGAGAGCATGAAGGATCGAAGTCGGGTGAACTGGAACGAGGCGAATATCGTATGCAGTCTCGTCGAGGATTTACTGCTGAGGAATCCTGTAAGTCCTTGTGTCCACCCGAAACGCCACATCGAGGGCTAATGTTATAGCGCAGGGAATGCGCGGCAGCGATATCGGTATCATAGCCCCGTATGTTGCGCAGATTTCGTTGCTCACACGGCTCTTCACTATCGACCCGAAATACAAGGCGCGGTTTGAGGCCGTGCTGGGTCCACAACGCATCTTTGACCTTTTGGATATTGAGATCAAGACTGTCGACGGATTCGAGGGTCGGGAGAAGGACATCATCATTTTCTCGACCGTCCGCAATAACGCCTGGGGGCACATCGGATTCTTGGCCGACAGGAGACGTTTAAACGTCGGGTTGACGAGAGCGAAGAGGGGGCTGTTCATCGTGGGGAGTTTGAAAACGCTGAAGCAAGGCCAGCTCAACGGGGATCCAGAGATTGTCGTTTCGGGAGGAGTGGGCAAGGGCGCGGACGCGTGGAGACGGTATGCGGACTTCCTGAGCGAGGAAAAGCTGGTCGTGAATTTAAAGGGGGAGCAGTTGAGGCGGATGCTTTATGGGAACGTGCAAGATGTGGTTGCTGACGCAGTGGGTGCTTACTTTAACATGAAGCATTAGAGCTGCCTTTTTGTCGTGGGGATAATCTATCAATGTATTAATCACTGCAGAGCCAATAGCCCGTGAATCTCGCCGGTCAAATGTGTTAGAGGAGTTGAATGTCGGCGAAAGTTGATATCGAGCGAATATCGCGGGGCGGGCGTTAAAATGACCTCGTTCGACTCGGAGCGTGAAATTTGCGCGACAAGGGGTATTTTCAACAACACGCTGAGTTCAGCAGGTGAATTTCACCGCTGCCGCGGCGCCGGCGCCATAATATATAATTATATCATCTGCTATAGCTACGTACATATATATGTATAACTTATTGGCGACAGTTTCTGTAAGGGGTATGTATGTAGATATAGCTGCATAGTTTTTTTGTATCCCACATGATCAAAGATTATAATTCTACTTTTGTTGTGGCTAGCATTTTGGCACTCAGACTCATTGTGGTAGTATGATGTATTGAGGCATCTCGAGGCCTACTGCAGTGTTTTCTATATCACAGAAACATGTACTATTGGATAGGGTAAAATTGAACTACATTACATGTGTCATGGATGGCCTGACTAGCCCTTAATTTTCGCAATTTACCTCTTGTTTTTATCTGTAAAACTCCGGGCTACAACCTAGTTTCAATTCTCTCTGCATAAACTTCTTTGCACGTCTATTAAGCGCCCGTATCACGTGGCTTAGACGCTCCACACGGTCACATTACTTGCTACTACGTCACACTGGCATGTGACTTAGCTTAAGTAAGACCACATGGCTACAAGCACATGGCTCAGCCCATAGCTAGGGTTTGACGTCATAGATACCGTCCACATGGGCTCCTTATTGTTCTTTCCCTATTGTTCTCTTTATGGAAGGATGTTCTCACAGGTGTGGGAATGGAATACAATAGTTGGTCTCCTTTTAGATAGATTCTCTCACGAGTAGAGTTCTTGGCAAGGTCTAGACAATAGCTATTGTTCTCCTTTAGGTAGTTCTTTTGTTCTTCGTTCACATGGCTTCTTGCAAAGCCTGCCCTCAACATGGTCTGTGCGCAGGTCCCTGAAGTCTATATATACTGCTGCATGTACGCTCCTAGCCCCCCATCTCGACCTCTTGGTCTTTACTGGGCTAGGTAAGCAAACCCCCTCTGTACTACATAGCTGGTAGTACCCAATACTAACTTGGTCTTTACTGGGCTAGATTTCTGAATAAGTTTGATAGCTGGTGAACGCATTGTGCTTCACGCCTGCCACCACCTCCTCGTCGTCATCCACATCGTGTCCCTGTTTGTCACGTCGAGCCCTGTCTCCGTGTCATTAGGTCGAGATCGTTGTGTAACCCCTGGGTTTATATCTCCTCCCCCACCGTTTACAAAAGTTTATTCCTGTTTGACGAGTACGTCTCCGGTCTCATCATACCGTTGAGCTACCACTTACGTCGACCGTTTGAATCCCCCTGCGTTGTCTAGTGCCTAAGGACACGCGCACCCGTTTGTCTAAGGACCTCACTACCAACGAGCCTCAGCTCAAGAGGTGCCTCCCGCCTTCCTTCTTTGACGCTCTCGCTGCCAAGCGAAAGAGCGGTCAACCTCATCGCTGGTCTGACAAAGACCTGGTCGCCGTTGCCGACTACGTCTCCAAGAAACCGCCAGTGAAAGGCATCACTCTCACCGTCCCCTCGTACGAGGAAAATCGACAACTTCGCGCTTCTGCCAGAGCATACGGAGAACACGTTGCCAAAGAACGTGCTCGCACCTTAGCAGAGCAACGTATCCACAAGCCCACACTCTCTGAGCGGCTTTCCAAGCTCCCTGCACCCACTCCCGCTCCCGCTGCACCAAAACCGGTACTCCTTGATTTCAAAAAGTTGTCATCAGTCGACCTCATAGGCATCTTCAAGCCTAAGCTCACCGCTGTCCACACACGACTACAAGCTCTCACTGAGCTTCAAGAACTTCTCCATTGCGCGGACCCCGACCACCGCCGCGCTCTGCTTCACCTCGTCAATAAAGTCAACCGCTTCCTCAATCGACTTGACGAACTCGCGCCAGTCACAGCAGACCGCGAGTGGCAACTTCTAGACTGGGGTTGCAAGGCAATTGGGAAGATCTCGTTTAAACAGCTTCGCAAGAATTATAGCAAAGTTCTTGCCCAGCTTAACATAGTCAATAGAGATAGCTACTTCGACTGGATTAGATAGTCCAGAAAGTTTTGCCTGCCACGATTTGTGATAATTGCATCCACTTCTTTGATTCGAGCGCGGTCACAGACGACCACTTCTACTAAGAAAATCGACGACTCATCACCAAAGAAGACATGGACCCCAACCAGCCCGCTGCCCCCGCTGCTCCAGCTGCCCCAGTTGCCAATTTGAGCCACCAAGACGTCCTAAATATACTGGGCGTCCTGTCACAGAGGATGGTTGACCTCACCAATCAAGTGGCTGCTTTGGCAGCTGTTCAGGCACCAGCCGTCGCCGCGGCCACGCATACGTCCTGAGAACGGAGTATTGTCGAGAAGCCCGTCTCTTTTAAGGGAAAAACGTCGTCGGAAGCAAGACTTTTCCGGCATGCTTTCATCGTCTGGGCTCAGAATCAGGGCAAGGCGTTCTTCCAGCAAGACGCGCAAGGCCAGGTCCGGGTGGACAACAACGGCGCGAGGATCTTTGATCCTCATAAACTCATCACAAGCGCCCTGTCCTTCATGCAGGAAGACGCAGCTGATTGGGCTCGTCCTCACATCGAGGAGCTAGCCAATAGCAAACCAGCATTTGGAAATGACTGGGACACGTTTATCGAGGCCTTCAAGGCAAAGTTTGAGCCTATTGACGCGGTCATGGAGGCCAAGACTAAGGTTACCGGCATGAAGCAGGGTAACAAAACATTCGCCGCCCACATCTCGGAGTTCGAGACCTGGGCCCCTCGCACTGGCTGGAGCCAGCAGGACCTTTTCGACCGTCTCAAGTCGAGCTTGAGTACGGAATACCTTCAGCGCGTCTCTTATTTCCAGACCCGCGCCACAACCTACGATGCACTGAAGGACCAGTGCAAGGCAGTAGATGCTCAGCTGGCCGATCTACGCAACAGCACTGGGAAGGTCATGGTAGACAGTTCCTCGGGACATGGCAAGTCCCACCAGCAAGCGTTCCGCGACCCCAATGCAATGGAGATCGACACATCCCGTTTCTCCGCCTCGTTCGACTCGCTCTTTGCGGGTCTAGGCAAACAGGAGATCTTCCAGAAATGGAAGAAGGAGATGAGCAAGCGCTGCTCGGTTTGCGGATCTGAGAGTCACAAGAAGAGGGACTCGAAGCACCCCGATGACCCGGTCTGCAACCACTGCGGTGGTACGGGTCACTGGGGGGCAGTTTGCCTGAAACGGCTTCAAGGTGTCCCTAAGGGGCAAAAAGTCGCTGCGACCTCGTCACCTCGTCGACCACTACTGCGCCAAAGCAAGACGCATCCAATGACAAGGATGCTAAGATTGCTGCTCTCAAGGACATGCTGGACATCCAGAAAAAGCAAATGGATGAGATGGCAGCCAAAATCAACGCGGTTTTTTGAAACGGACTCGTGACAAAGCCGCAGCTGCGAGTCCCCCCGATACCCCGTCCTCGTCTTCTACCTCGTCATCTTCGTGTACCATAGCAACTCCGTGCCCGTCGTCTGTTATCTCTTCATGTACTATCTCGTCGCTAGATCGGTTATCTTCTCATTTCCGTGTACATGTACTAGTCAAAGGTCTCAATAGAAGCATCCGTGTTCTGCTATGATTGACTCAGGAGCCACGGCTTTGTTCATCAGTCACCAGTTCGTCAAAAAGCATAAGATTATCCAACACCCTCTTGAAAGGATCATCTCATTACACAACATTGACGGAACTAAGAACAAAGCGGGCGGATTAACACACTTCGTGCGCCTCACACTTACAGTTGGAGACCACACAGAAAAGGCAGAGTTTCTCGTCACGGACTTAGGTCCAGAAGACGTTATTCTTGGGCTACCATGGCTCAAACGCGTAAACCCTACCGTTAACTGGGAAAAAGGAGAAATGACAATTCCGAGCGGCTCGGAAGAATCTCCTGATGAACCTTTCCAGAAGGTTGACGGTAATTGCAAAGAACGTAGGCAGTGGGTCAAAGCCGGTATTATCCAAGACACCACTGACGAAGTCTGGTGTATGGCCGGCTTCACCTATTCTACCAAGCTTGCTGCCGAAGCAAACAAAGCTAAAGCTCAGCGCTCCTTCGAAGACATTGTTCCATCAGAGTATCACCGACATGCTAAAGTCTTCTCTGAGGAAGAGTCTAATCGGCTACCCCAGCATCAGCCCTGGGACCATTCAATTGATCTCAAACCAGACGCTCCTGAGACCATCAAATCGAAAGTTTACCCTATGCCCCTGAACGAACAAGCCGAACTTGACAAGTTCATTCAAGAGAACCTAGCAAAAGGTTACATCACGCCTTCTAAGTCTCCGATGGCTTCTCCAGTCTTTTTCATCAAAAAGAAGGACAACAAACTCCGACTTATTCAGGACTATCGTAAACTCAACGACATCACCGTGAAGAACCGCTACCCTCTACCGCTTGCCACCGACATCATCAACAAGCTCAAGGGTGCAAAGATCTTCACAAAATTCGATGTTCGTTGGGGATATCACAATGTCCGCATCAAAGAAGGAGATGAGTACAAAGCGGCTTTCGTTACCAACCGAGGACTTTTCGAACCTAAAGTCATGTTCTTCGGTCTCACGAACTCACCCGCTACCTTCCAAGCTCTGATGGACAACATCTTCGCCGACCTCGTGGCCGAGGGCAAGGTGGCTGTCTATCTAGATGACATCTTGATCTGGAGTAACAACCTGACAGAGCACCGCAAGGTTGTTCATGAAGTCCTCGAGCGACTTCAGCAGCACGATCTGTATCTTCGTCCGGAAAACTGCGAGTTTGAGAAATCTGAGATCGAGTACCTTGGATTGATCATTCGCGCCGGCGAAGTAGCTATGGACCCTGTCAAAGTCCAAGCAGTTTCTACGTGGCCCACACCCAAGAACCTCAAAGAAGTCAGAGGATTCATTGGGTTCGCTAACTTCTACCGACGCTTCATCCAAGATTTCTCAAAGCACGCGCGGCCTCTACACGACCTTACTAAGAAGGACGTACCGTTCGTCTGGGGTCCAGCACAAGAGACTGCCTTCACGCTACTAAAGAAGGCCTTTACCACTAAGCCCATCTTGGCAGTCTGGGACCCTGAACTCCCTACACGTCTAGAAGTCGATGCCTCGGGCTATGCGACCGGTGGAATCATCTCCCAGAAATCGAAGGAAGATGGATTCTACCACCCTATCGCCTACCGATCCGCCTCTATGACTGAAGCAGAGCGTAACTACGAAATCTTTGATCGGGAGATGTTAGCCATCACCGAGGCTCTCAAAGATTGGCGCCACTACCTTGAGGGGCTCAAGGAACCGTTTGAGATCTGGACAGATCACGCAAACCTGCAGTACTGGAAGACTGCGCAACACCTCACTCGACGTCAAGCACGTTGGTCATTACTCTTGGCTGACTTCGACTTTGTGTTGGTACACAAGCCCGGTAGTACCATGATACATGCTGATCCCCTCTCTCGTCTTCACTCTCACGCTGTCACGGACGAAGAAGACAACAAGGATCAGGTGGTACTGAAACCGGAACACTTCCGGATCCTCGCTACCAGTGCGCTCGCCACTGCTTCTCCGCTCGAATCAAAGATCCAAGAATGCACGGAACAAGAAGCAGAAGTCGCACAAGCTCTCGCTACCCTTCGCAAAAAGGGTCCTCGCAAACTTGTCGGCGGTTTAACAACAAAGAGCTCCGTCATGAAATCGTCAAATCTTGCCATGACACACCCGCGGCTGGTCATCCGGGCAAACACGGCACCATAGAGCTAGTCTCACGACACTATTGGTGGCCAAAGATGAATGCCTTCATCGAGACTTACGTACTAGGTTGTGATCGCTGCCAACGCTACAAGTCAGCTCCACACCCTAAAGCAGTACTACAGCCTCAGGAAACTCCGGCCGGACCTTGGGAACACGTCGGAGTAGATCTCATCACTCAGCTGCCACCCTCTAAGGGATTCGATTCGATCGCGGTCTACGTCGACCATTACTCCGATCAAACGCACATCATCCCTACTACTACTAAGGTTAACGCTGAGGGGATTGCCGATCTACATTACAAAGAAGTATTCCGACTTCACGGCATTCCCAAGAAAGTGTTCTCTGACCGAGGACCCCAGTTTGCAGCGCGCTTCATGCGTGCGCTCTATCACCGCTTAGGCATAGAGACTGGTTTTACGACCGCCTATCATCCGCAAGGAAATGGCAAAGTCGAACGCAAAAACCAGGATATCGAACAGTACCTGCGTCTATTCTGTCAGCAACGACAAGACGACTGGGTCAATCATCTGCCGGCGGCTGAGTTTGCACTCAACTCGCGAGTACATGCGGGTAATTCACAAACACCATTTGAGGTCATCTACGGATATCGCCCCGACTTCACCATACCAGTCGGCAAGCGAAGCAATATCCCATCGCTTGATGAGCGCCTTGACAACATGGCTCGAGTACGCAAAGAGACTGAAGCAGCTCTTCGTCTAAGCAAAGAAAAGATGAAGCAACTTTACGAGTCTGAGAAGCGTTCTCCACGCGTCTTCCAAGTAGGGGACATGGTCTGGCTAAACGCTAAGAACGTCCAGATTCATCAGGCCACCCCTAAACTCGGTCCTCGACAACTCGGCCCGTACAAGGTCATCGAACGCATTGGCGATCTCGATTACAAACTCGATCTACCCAGCTATCTCCGAATCCACCCCGTCTTCCACATCAACCGTCTAAGTCCCTGGCACGACAACGGCAAAGACGTACCTCCACCTCCTGATTCTATCGTCATAGAAGGAGAAGAGCAGTACGTCGTCGAGAAAGTGCTAGATAGCAGGCTACACGGACGATGGAAGAAGCTACAATTCCTAGTCAAATGGGAAGGGTATTCAGACGGACACAATAGCTGGGAACCAGTAGAAAACCTCGAGAATAGTCAAGAAGCAATTGACGACTTCTACAAAGCAAACCCCGGAGCGCCCCGGGTCATCAAAGCTTCACTCTTCGCGGATCTCCGCTCGCATTTTCGGGAATTCAATACCCAGACCGACCCCGCTTTCCTTTGCACGATCTATCCATCTACATACGATCTTAGCTGGGATGAAGGCAAACACATCGGTCTGGATATCTCAAGAACATCACACTGACGGGTAGAAGACCTCTATCACCACAGCACAGTGATGCTTCGCGAGGACGCTCGATTTTAGGAGGGGGGTAATGTCATGGATGGCCTGACTAGCCCTTAATTTTCGCAATTTACCTCTTGTTTTTATCTGTAAAACTCCGGGCTACAACCTAGTTTCAATTCTCTCTGCATAAACTTCTTTGCACGTCTATTAAGCGCCCGTATCACGTGGCTTAGACGCTCCACACGGTCACATTACTTGCTACTACGTCACACTGGCATGTGACTTAGCTTAAGTAAGACCACATGGCTACAAGCACATGGCTCAGCCCATAGCTAGGGTTTGACGTCATAGATACCGTCCACATGGGCTCCTTATTGTTCTTTCCCTATTGTTCTCTTTATGGAAGGATGTTCTCACAGGTGTGGGAATGGAATACAATAGTTGGTCTCCTTTTAGATAGATTCTCTCACGAGTAGAGTTCTTGGCAAGGTCTAGACAATAGCTATTGTTCTCCTTTAGGTAGTTCTTTTGTTCTTCGTTCACATGGCTTCTTGCAAAGCCTGCCCTCAACATGGTCTGTGCGCAGGTCCCTGAAGTCTATATATACTGCTGCATGTACGCTCCTAGCCCCCCATCTCGACCTCTTGGTCTTTACTGGGCTAGGTAAGCAAACCCCCTCTGTACTACATAGCTGGTAGTACCCAATACTAACTTGGTCTTTACTGGGCTAGATTTCTGAATAAGTTTGATAGCTGGTGAACGCATTGTGCTTCACGCCTGCCACCACCTCCTCGTCGTCATCCACATCGTGTCCCTGTTTGTCACGTCGAGCCCTGTCTCCGTGTCAACATGGTTTCTGAGTTGTCCTGCACTGCTTCCATCAACATCTGAAGCATAGAAAGCACCATCAGCCCCTCCACTCTGATCAACAATGACCCAAGTTAGTTTTGCCCATGCAGTCCGAGGAAGAATGAGGGCCTGGATCTGTCCAACGAGAGACTGTACACAGGTCATGTCAATCACCTGTGGAGGTTACATGCTGTCATACATGTACACCTTCAACAGACCTAGAGTGTGACTGTCTGCCTTGCTGATGTGGACATCTGCAAGTACAAATTGTGTTGTCTCCTGCAGACCAATTTTTGGTGCTGGTGCAACAGTTACCACAAGGATGTGCAGCAGCTTGGCATAGAAAGTCTTAGGCTGATACATGGCAGGAGTATGGCAATAGCGAGCATTTTCATCCACAAGAATATCATACTGTCAACAAAACAAAAGTTCAGCCCAGTACCCAATGCTATCATAATTATTCTTCAGACTTACTCGGACCCATGTGGCATCCCTGTAACAGTAAGGTTACTACTCACCAGATAAGTTGATAAACTTGGGGGAGATAGTGTGAGATAGAGAGTAAGAGGTGTGGTGAGCAAAGTACTGGTGGGTACTGAGTAGTCCTAGTTCAACAGAGTGGATAAGACTGAGGGGATATGCCCTCAGGAGTGCCTCTATATATACATGAAGGGGAGGACCCCAGGTACTGCCCTAAGACCCCTAATACCTACATGAGTAAGCGAAGTAATCTACCTTACCAAGCATGCCCTATGCCCTAGTGGTGCCACTTCAATAATCAACCAATAGCAATTGTCCCCATGACCCAGTCCCAAGGCTAGACTTGTTCTAGCTTGTTCTAAGACAATGCTAGACTTTTCCAGAAGGTTCTAAGAACTATGACATCATCCAATGGAATGTTCTATATTATGACATCATAGTTCCAGCATGTTCCACAAGGTTCCAGAGAGTTCTATCATGTGATACACAGATAAGGAAAGAAGCGCATCAGCGCATCAGAGACAGGAGGCGCATCAGCGCATCAATTGATAGGCACTGAGAATAAGCGCCGGAATAAGCGCCTGATAAGCGCCTGATAAGTGCTGGATAAGCGCCTAAATAGACGCCGGATAAGCGCTGGATAAGCGCTTGATAAGCGCTTAAATATTCCCAATAATACCGTTGCCTGGTAAGGCAAGTCTTGTAGAAACATTGAAAATCTGTGACAATCCCGTCTATCCTCTGTAGGAGAGATTGTTGAGCTGTAACCTTCAATTTGAATGTTCATGAACTCACGTTGTATAACTGTGAGGGGTAAGCCAAATTGTTACAATTCCTGAAGAATGAAGAAGAATTGTTCCAGTGTGCTCCAGCACATTGATGCCTTTTCAGATGTGACCTTTTTGTCCCCCAAAGTGTGGGAATTTGATGGCAGAATACAGAGAGTAACAGTGTCAATAACAAAACAATGAATCTGTAAGGCGAGTTGGCGGCTCGTCTTCACTGGAGCGCGCGGTCCTGTTCCTTTTCTTCACGCAGTTTACCCGATTTGTATGTAGATTACGTAACGTAGTTCGACACCGTCATGGACGAGACGTGTGTCGAACGACTCTCTCTTCTCTACGCTCTACTTTACGAATCCCTTGTACTACGTACTCGCACCCGTTGTCGCGCATCTGGACAATACAGTGCGGTCCTGTTCCTTTTCTGAACGACCGCGCGCCCCAGTGAAGACGAGCCACCAACTCGCCTTACACTTTTTTTTGAACCTCCACCGCTCTGATCACCGCTCTCGCTTCAACACTCTATTCCATCGTGGCCGACCGACCGTCTCGAACCAAGGCCCGTGAGTCTGCACGAGCTACAAGTCGTGCTACCTCAGCAGATCCGGCGCCATCGCGGATATCTCGTCCTTCAGCATCGAAAGACACCCCTCCACATCTGTCGACCGAACCGCCTACCACGCGCTCGAGCCCTCTATCGCCCCTGCCAGAGTCTTTGGTCGACTTCACTTCTGCCTCTCTGCCACTCTCTGACACTTGACGACCACCTTCTCCTGAGAATCCCTCGTCATCCGGGTTGCAGCCCCTTGTCATAGCGCAGCGACAAATTGGGATGTCTACTAGGATCGACGTACCAATACTGGCTGGACCGTTGTCTCACGGTGTTGTCGCAAATTGGCTCAACAAGTGCCAAGACACCTTCGAGATGGCGCTCCTTCTCAACCCAGCCTGTACTAGTGTCTTGTCTGTTCGGGCGCAAATCACGTTGGCTGGATTGAAAATGATGGATGATGCCGCTGCGTCCTGGTGGAACGAAAATCGCGACGAACTCAAAGCTTTGGCCACCTGGGATCTCTTTGCGGCCAGGGTTCGCGAACGCTTCGTACCGACTGGTTGGCGCCTCGAGGCTCTAGACCGCTTCTACAGCCTGTCGCAGCGAAACGGTGACTTCCGCGCCTTCGTCGCTGAACTTCAAGCTGCTCGCAATGCTCTCGCTGGTGCCGGGAAGGACTTTGTAATCTCCGACACGACCATGAAAAACCATGTCCTCTTCTTTGCTAACCGCCGCCTTCGCCTCCGTGTCTTAGCTAACCCTGCGCTCAATTACGAAACCTTGAGGCTCAATGCGCTCATTAACCTCCTTCAGACCACTTGGGTTAGCATGGAAAACGACTCGGCTGCTCCTTATCGCCCATCTGGTCCTCCTGCTGCGATTCCTGTCTCGAATGGTCGTGCTCCGCTGACCGACCACGACCGCGATGCGCTGCAGAAGGCTGGTGGCTGTTTCAACTGCCGCCGCACCCCTGTGTCTCCAGGTTGGGTGGCTCACAACTCCCGTAACTGTCCCGGTGATCCAGCCAACGGGATTCCGCCTCGCCAAGTCACCTCGCCGACTCCGAGAATGGTTGGTGCAGTTCACCTTGTAGAAGACGATCTGCCGCCTCTTTCTGGCATCTTGACTGATGACGACCTGAACGACCCGATTGTTGCGACCATCCGCGAAGCTCCTGCGTCATGGGTCAATGGCAGCCCTCCGAAGATGACCTGGCTTGGTCAGCTTTACGACAATGAAGACCTCTCTGACGACTAGCTGCGCTCCGGAACCTCTCCGCTCTCGCTATTGCCTTCGCTATCAATGTTTTCTTTCCCTTCCTTCTTTTCTTTCTGGCCCACACTCGTCGCGACGCTCGTTTGGCTTACTGTCTGTCATTTACCCCCATGGCCTCGGCTCACGTGTATGCCCTTCTGGGACTCTTTTTGTGCAACTCCTTGAGTATTTTTTTTTTCAACTTTGTTAATTGTTTTCGCTTGACCCCAGCAAATGTTTTTGAACTGGGGAGAGTGTAACCCTGCTCGAGGGCTCGAGCGCGTGGTAGGCGGTTCGGTCGAAAGATGTGGAGGGGTGTCTTTCGATGCTGAAGGACGAGATATCCGCGATGGCGCCGGATCTGCTGAGGTAGCACGACTTGTAGCTCGTGCAGACTCACGGGCCTTGGTTCGAGACGGTCGGTCGGCCACGATGGAATAGAGTGTTGAAGCGAGAGCGGTGATCAGAGCGGTAGAGGTTCAAAAAAAAGTGTAAGGCAAGTTGGCGGCTCGTCTTCACTGGGGCGCGCGGTCGTTCAGAAAAGGAACAGGACCGCACTGTATTGTCCAGATGCGCGACAACGGGTGCGAGTACGTAGTACAAGGGATTCGTAAAGTAGAGCGTAGAGAAGAGAGAGTCGTTCGACACACGTCTCGTCCATGACGGTGTCGAACTACGTTACGTAATCTACATACAAATCGGGTAAACTGCGTGAGCAGGGTTACAGAATCCAGCTGATGGCATCACACTGGCCTTGTTATCAGCCCTTTATAACTTTGTATCAGATCACTTTTGCAATCAAAATGCAGTTTTAGATTTTTACAGACTGCATATGGGTACAAATTGGTACAGATAATACACCATTGGATAGCCCTATCTTGTGGCAACATCCTGGTACAAACATCCTGTCAATTGAAGTGGGATTGAGCACGTTATGGCCAGTCTACTGAAAATGGTCTTCCAGACTCAGATTCAAACTCCACTCCTGCTGGCAAATGATGTCAAATTCTCATCAGGTACATGTGCAGCAATCTACAGACATTGCTTGCTCTTTGAATAAGGGATATAATTAGAAGACATGCTACACGTAGTGTTGGCTCTGAGGAAGAATTACCAGTACTTTGGAAGCTAACTACAAGTTCTCAACCCCTACATTCTTGGACAATGTAAATTTGTGGCTGCATCAGCAGTAAGTACTGCATCTGATTGTTCCACACAATTTTACAACTGTTAGTTGCTCTCTAAGCAGGAGCTACAATAAGAACACGGCCTGTGGCAGTTCCAATGGGGGTGAGGCAGTTCAGACATCAACAGGACATGGTTGCATCAGCAGAAAGCACTGCATTGGATTGTTGCACAAATGTTCACAACCATTAGTTGCTCTCTAAGAAGGAGTTCCAATCTAAACACAACCTGTGGAAGTTCTAGTGGGGCTGATACAGTTGAGACATCAACAGGATGTGGTTTCATCAGCATAGAGCACTGCCTTTGAGTCTTCTATACAGTTTCACAACCACCAGTTGCTCTACAAGCAGGAGTTACAATCAGAACACACTCTGTGGCAGTTCCCATAGGGGTGAGGCAGTTCAGACATCAACAGGACATGGTTGCATCAGCAGCAAGCACTGCATCAGATTGTTCCACAAGGTTTCACAACCATTCATTGCTCTCTAAGGAGTGATTACAATCAGAACATAGCCTGTGGTGGTTCTGAT